>JAULBY010024995.1:3069-17342 GCA_032358315.1 Ophiocytium majus | reverse complement strand
GGCGGGGGGGGGGGGGGGGGGGGGGGGGGGGGGGGGGGGGCTCGAAGTCCTACGGCCGCGGCAGCAGCCCATGTGTAAACCACAGCGTGACCTATGGTAGCAGGTCTCGGCTATGAGCCATCATTCCAGCGTTTTGAATGTGGCGCACCAGCGTGCTGCCACCTGCTTCCACGAATCAGCTGTAGCTCGCTGGCAGTGGGCAGTTTCCAGCCTCCTGTCCTGTGGCAAGCAGGCTGGAAGGCACACCTTCAGGAGCTACTACAGTGTACTACTAACAGCACAGGCGTCAATACACCCCTGGTGGTTGAGTTCCCACAAACTATACTTACTCACTTGTTGTTGATTAGACTCTCATGTACTTCAGAAGTACGGTTTTACACACCTGTCCTGAAGTGGTTTGTACACTGTATGGCGGCGTGGCTGAGCATGAGCGCCTGTCGGCTAGTGTGCACCTCTCATGTAGCAATAGTGCATCGCCACCAGCCAGCAGTTGCAGTGGCAGCCACAGCCGCAGCGCCGTCGTGTTGACGCACATGAAGCCCCTGAATGCACTGCGACCACCTAGTAGGCTGGATGCTACATACGACGAGGCGGCACAAAAGTACCATGTGAGGAGCGGTGAAGTAAACATGGATGCCAGGAAAGGAGCAGAATAGGTGGCGGGTATGTGGCCATCTCGGCTCAACAGGAACGTGTGCGCTCCCGGCAGCACCTTCAATCCACGCACCGCCTGGTGTTGCTAGGTGACGTGCACGAGCAAGCCATGGTCACCGCATGTACAACAGGCTGCGCGGTCTTACTGTTTTCATCAATGGTGAGCTGCGTTTGCTGCGCATGCGGCTGTACATGAGTGCTACTACTACAGCATGTGTAGTGCTGTGTGATGCCCGTTGCGCACTTCTAACCAAGTTCTAACAAGTTGGCCACATTTCGTCGCAACGGTTTCGGCCCACTTGTGTAGTTTTGCAACCCCACCCCTCACTGCTCCTCATGCGGCACCGCCCTCACTGACCAAGGCTTGCTTGTGCGTGCAATGAGGGCTGTCTCACACCTGTCATTGCCTCTGCTGCTGAGCACCGCCGCCACTGCAGGTGGAGCGCACGGCCCTGGTGGTTGCGCGCCCTCTCGACTGGTGCGCTCTCAGTCTCGCGTGTGGCGCCATCTGGTCAATGGTGAGAGCCGCAGTGACCCACACTACCGCCTCTGCTCAGCCCACCAGAGGTGGCGCAACGCAGTGCACACCGCCCCCCTGGCAATGGTATGTAAGCGCTGCTCTGCACCTGGCACCAGCGCCCTTGAAGCACAGCAGCGGCAGACAAGAGCCTGCGTGTGGTTGTCGCAGTGTAATGCACAGCCTAGGGCAGTCCCATGACAGCCGCTGTGTACAGCAGGTGGAGTCAGCAGTGGCGGCGGCAGTGGTGGCGGCACGGTGACCTTGTGCTGTCTCTCTTCTTCCACTGTTGCAAGGTGCCACAGCATACCGCACACACAGCGATGCCGTCACAGTGCACTCCTCTTGGGACAACATCGCAGCTTGCAGGAAACAAAGTGACCACCTGCCACTGCTCAGCACTTGTCTGGAATGCCAACGGCTGCGGCTGCTGCACTTACCGTCCCTCTGTTCACGCCCGCGCGCCCGCCGCCCCCCGCCGCTGCTGCTCAGCACTTCATCGGCATGAGCGCGCTCTCGCTGCGGCTGCCCGGCAGCGACGGTGAACACGTGCCCATGCACTATGTGGCCTGGGTCACAGTCCTCTCAGCCCTTGTGTGCCTGGTGATGCTGCGGCTGGGCCTCAGCGTGGCGGCGCTTGACTGCTTTGCGGGGTCGGACCGGCGGGCGCGGCTGCTGAAGCTGCTCACGGCGCGCACGGCCAAGCGCAACATCAAGTACGTACTTCAAGTAGCAGTTGAAGTTTGCATGTACTACGAAGTACTTGATATACTATTTTTATAGTATATGTGTATACATACATGTATAGGTAGAGACATGTGCTTAAAGAAGTGCCCCGTGTATTTCAGTAGCTTATTTCGATGTATATGTAAACACACGTGTACAGGTGTACTTTTCTGTAACATTACCTTGTACATGCACATCAGGTGCATTTCAAGCTTCGGAAGCGCCAATTGGCTTGCGCGCCCTGCTCACGCTGAGACAGTACGTACTGCTGAGCACACACACACATGGTGCCGCTCCGTGTGTGTGTCAATTGTGCCTCCTGCCGCTGAGCATATGCCCCGCTGTTTGCTGCTGAGCACCTGCGTGCTGCTTGGCACCTACCTGACGCACAGAGTGGTGTCCTGTGTGTAGCTGAGCCCCCCTCCCCTGAGGTACTGTCCCCTGTCAAACGAGTTAGCTGCTGAGCACACACGTGCTGCCGAGCAGGCACCTGCAGCCTTCGCAGCACACGTGCGATATCAACATTATGGCACACTGATGCACATACTGATGTCCTGTGTGCAGCAGAGCACCCGGCCCATGTGGTACGTTCACCCATCAACTTAGCCAACTGCTGAGCATGTGTGCTGCTGAGCGCCTGCGTGTGCTGCTGAGCAGGTACCTGCAGTCTTCGCAGCACATGCGCGACATCTACATTACGGCATACCTGGGCCAGCTGCAGCACCTGGTCGGCGCAGCGGCACTCACCGCCACAGGCGTCTGCCTCATGCACTACACGGTGAGCTCCTGTAACTCCTGTAACTGCTTACACGGAAGCCTGTATGTGGTTCATGGCTTGTCTGCGTCTGCATGAAAAAAATGCCCTGAAGGTTGTTTGAGCCCTATATACTGCTGCCACACACAGCATTGTGGAGGCTGACAACGGTGCGGTGATTCACAAACTGTTGTGGGTGTCACACGCACTATTGAAACTGTTGAAACTGCCCCACGTGCTGTCGTTGTAACCACTGTGTAACTATCAAAAACAGGGCATGCTGGCCATGACCGGAAGTTTCAGCATGCAGTGGAGCTGGGGGCTTGTGGCAACCTCGTGCGTCGTCGCCTTTGTGGTCTCGCTAGCCGGTGAGTCGCACAGCACAGCCCGCCGCAGCAGGCGCTGACCCAGCCTGCGTGCGTATGCCAGCAGCGCCTCTGCTTCACAGCAAGTGACTTGCGCTACTGGCTGCGTACTGTGTCAGCTTGTGCTAAAACTGCTGCTAATGCCCGTCTCACGCAAAACCGCTCTGCCACTTTCGCCCTGTGCAATACGTCCTTCGTGCCAGGTTTCTGGATCCTGTTTCGCCTGCTCGTGTGGAAGGCTAGCCAGTCCTGGCTCAAGCCTGTGTGCGCTGTCGTCATTGCAGGTGCGCACATTCATGGTGACCTAAGCGATTGGAGTTTGCAGTTGAAGTTTTAATTGAAGTTTGTACTGTAAGTGTGAACGTCAGCACTCTCAGGTGCCTTCGCGCGTGTGCGCTCTCATCAGTACAGGTGGCGATTCATTTACTTGGAGCTTGATTTGGGCTTTGCACCTGAGGTTCCTACTGCTACAACTGCGGAAGGCTGCTTCTACACTGTACTGGGTGCTCAGTTTGACGAAGCAGCTGCTGCCTGCTTCCGGCACTTCACAGGCACTAGAGCTAGTAGCAGTGCCTGCATTCCCTAGGCAGCTTCATCCTGGCAAGTTGACACATTACCGTGTGCCCAACTCTACTCAAGTGTCTGGTGCCAGCTTCAACAGGTGCCTACCACCTACTTCTGAAGTACTCTCAACAAACTCCTTCAAGAGAACATGCCTGCACTTTAGGCCTTACCCTGCGTACCTGGACCTTCCATCCGCTCTGCTCCTGGTGTGCTCTTCCTTCACCAGCGGCCGTGTGCACCATGCACTATACGGGGATGGCGGCTGCAAGCTACATCTATGATCCCAGCAAAGAGGCGGCCTCGGGCAGCTTTGAGGTATGTACTTTACTTCAGAAACATGTACTTGTGCATACAACAGTATACGCATTTATGCATGTATGTATAAGTGCAGATGGGTGTGCTTCTATTAAACTCCACTTAGGGCGCGGAAAGCCCTTCCTTTGCACATGGTGCGCGTGCGACCAGAAAAGGGATGACCAGACGTGATGTTGCTAGCGAACGAGCTGGCAATGCTCAGCAATGCGTACTCTACAGGAGGCGTGGCATGTTGCCAGAGCACTACTCTAACGGATTACAGCCCCATGTCCCAGGGGGCCTGCTCCCACCCCCACCCCCCGTATGTACTTAGTAATTTATTATAAGCTCCGCGCTTAGGGCGCAAAGAGCCCTGTGCACATGGCATGCACGAGACTATAAGCGCGTGACCACACATGCTGGTCCCTGTCGCTGGCCACCACGATGGCAGCTCTTGGCACTATGCTCTTGGAAGTAAGCCTAGTAAGTGTTACTACAGTACTACTCTGTGGTGGATGCTGTAGTGCATGCTGTCACGTACACATACTGATCGTGATACATGTTTACGTACATTGATAGACAGGCAGCGGCGCCACACGTTTGTTAGGTTTTCAAAAGACCAGCTGTGTGCGAATCCTTGCACGCTGTTGATGCCCGCCTCCAACCACATAATTGTTCTGTACGCGGCACCCAATACCTTGTTTATTCATTACCCTACCATGTGATACAGCTCGGGGTCTTGCTCACTGAGGCAGAGCGGGGTGCTGGGGGAATACCCTCACGCGCTTACGAAATCATTTTAGGCACTGAACAAATGTCGGCACCAAAAATCGAGACACCCGCACCTCATTTTGACCCATGCGACCGCTTCCCGCACCCCACTCCCCACCGCCACCCACCACCACCACCCTGCTGCCATAACACTCCCTCCCACTACCACCACCCCCCTCCCCCGCCCCACCCCTGCCACCACAGGTCACCTCCAGTGTGCAGCTGGCGCTGTGCTGCCTGACGCTGCTCTGCGCACTCGGCGCGGAGCGCGAGATCGGCATGGACCTCCGGAAGGCCTACGCACAGCTCTCCGACACAAACCTCATGGGCATCCTCGCGCGCAGCGGCAACTCCTCCAACAACGGCACCAGCTCCCCCCCCCGCACCCCCCGCACCCCCTGCCACTCCGGGTTCCACGCGGAGGGAGGTGGGGGGGGGCGCGGCAGCGCGCTGAGCAGCAGCAACCACAGCACCCCCTGCGTGCTCAGCAGCAGCACCGTGCCGGTTCTGCTGTCCGACATGGCGGCGGCGCAGCTGGAGGCCGCGCGGTCAAGCGCTGAGCAGGGGTCGCCAGGTGCGGCTGCTGAGCAAATGGGGCTGGAGGCAGGTGGCGGCGACGACGCGGCGGCGGAGGCGTTTGCGAGGAGCGCGGGGGGGGCTGCGTGGGCCGCCGCCGAGCAGCAGTGGTATGGTGAACAGCAGCTGTGAAAGAGGCGTTCGTGTCCGTGCACTCAAAGCGGCGGCCTGGGAAGGGGGGGGGTCTTGGCCTGGGTGGGGGTCTTAACTGGGGGGGCGGGGGGGTGAGGGTGGCCGGCTACAGGAGGGCAAGGCAAGTCACCCTAGCGCCTTGTGCAGCATCCGGCTGTGGACTTGCGGCAGCGGCGTTGCGAGCAGCGGTGCCGCGCCGGCACTGCTGCGGCACCCTTCCGCGGCAGTCACGTGTGTGTGCGTGCCGCAGTCAAGTGTGGAGTGTCCGTGTGAGCGCGCCGGCCCGCCATAGCATATACCACCACCTGGAGTCCCTACCTCGCAACCGAGCGAACGCAGCGCCAGCATGTAGGCTGCCGCCACCACATACCGACGTTGAGCTGGCCGAGCTAAGGCGATGCGAGGTGTGCCGCCTTTTGCCACGGAGCTGTTTGATGTGTTCACGGCTGTCCACAAAGCCGCTTGGGGCTACTTGGCAGCAAGTCTTTCAACATTGCAGCAGCGGAAGCCTGCTTCCCCTGTTGTTTCATGCGCTTTTCTTTTCTTTCTCTGGGGGCCGAGATGGGGATGGGTATACGTTGTCTCCGCCGCCCCCCCTTGTGTTGAAGTTGCAGTTGAATTTGGACGTACCGCTGCCCTGTGTGACACTTTGGGAGGGCTCAATCAATAAAATGGCATCCATCCCACCTGTGTGTGTCGGCTCTCTTTGCACTGTGTGGTTTTGCCAGTGCAGCAACTTGAAGGAAAAAAATTCAAAACTGCGGTACGTGAGCCATAAGCACACATGCTGTTGTTTGAAGGTTGCGCCTTTGCGCAGGTACCGGGCGCTTTCAGCCCCTACAGATGCACCCGGATCATCACGCAAGTGATGCAAACTACAGAGCGTTGCATTCGAGGAACTGCCATGCAGTGGGAAGTTATGGCGAAGTAATGTGCACTTACCAAGTTCGGTCACCTTCGGTGCCCAGGGAAGGGGGAGTCCACGATGTGCGCTTTCGGAGCAGCAGTTCTTCGAAAAGTTGGATTTTTTGCAGCGCCAAGAGACGCGGTCGGTGCCGCGGACTGACTTTGGTGCAGCAGCGGCGCGCACGAGAAGGATGGTGTACATTTGTGGGCTTTCCAAACCGTGTTCGGAGCAGCAGTACTCAGGAGAGTCGAGCTTTCTGTGGCGCATCCGCATCCGGCGGACCGCGCGGACAGCCCGGCGCACGCAACACGCCGATCATCATGTCGGATATCGACCGACCCCGACATAAGGCACGTTCCCACATACCGGAGACCGTGCCGCGGAGAACGAACAAGACGACAGTGCTGAGTCTTGACACGCTCTCCCTCTCGACCTCCTGCACCTTCACACACCACCACACGGCCGGCCAGACGCCACCACTGACCGCAGCAGCCATGATGAACCTCGGGCCCATGGACCCTGGAAGCAACGGAGTGAACCCTCCCCCCAACAGGGCAGAAGAAACCATCATGAACATGCCCAAGCCCAAGCACATGGGTGATGTAAGAGCAACCAAAGTGTGGTTTTGTTTGCGCACCACTCACGGCAGGCACCCCATACTGCCACCAGTGCTGTGCTGGTGGCTGTGGTGCTGCTACGCCCGTTGCTTATTGCAGTACGTGCATGCTGCGTGTTCGCATTGCCAAGTCAGTGAAAACACAAAAACTTGAAGGCCCTGGCAAAACAGTGTTGTGCGTCACCCACCCCTAAGCTAGCAAAACCAACCAGGACGTGTTCGTGTCACCGCCACCAGCCGCCGACGCATGTACAGCAGGGCAAGCCACAGGCAAACCCATGTGCTCAGAGCTGTAGCCAATGGCACTGGTGGCGCCCATGAACTTTTGCTGAGTGTGGGCAGCTGTCGTTGTGAACCTGACTTTTGGCGTTTTCGCACAAAGTGTTTGCGCGAGTTTGGCTTACTTGTAGATGATGTTTGCTCGCGTGGATGTGTGATCCCTTTGTGGCAGCAGGCAAGCGCATGGCCCCAGCTGGTCTCCGAGAAGTCCACTGCATGTTGCGGGCGGCAGCTCGCGACAGCCACTGCTCACTTGTACCTAGTAACATGCTTGCTCTCGCCGGCGACATGTTGATTTTACCAGCAAGAAGCAGTGCACAATTGCAAAACACTCGCAATAAAGCCACACAAGTGACTGTAACTGCAACTGCCGCTACCCTCACCGCGCCGAAGCAGCACGCCCTTGACACCCACCCCAATGCCGCAGCACAAACCCATGCACTTGCCACCGCGCACCACACGCGGTTGCCAGTTACAACGAAACCGACTAACCCTTACGAAACCGCATCCCGCGCCGTCACAGGGCCTGGCAACTGGGGTGGAGGCCATCGTCACCGGCGTGGCGGCTGGCGCCGTCACCATTGTTTCCGCGCCAGTCAAGGGCCTGAAGCACGGTGGCATAGCGGGCATGATTCTGGGGGCGGCGGGAGGGGTGGTGGTGGGCGCGGGCATTGCGCTGACGGGCGTCGGCGTGGGCGTGGTGCAGGCCACGCGCGGCGTGCTCAACACCGGTGGGTGAACCAGTTGTTGGTGTCACCTAGAAAGCGCTGCATTTCTGCTCACTTTTGCGGTAGGCACTGCCGCATATGGCACCCCTTTTTCTGTTTTTTTGCTGCCCTTGGAGGTGGGTCGGGGGCTGCACCTCTGCCCTGCAGACACCGCATGATGTGCGCACATGTAGTGTGTTCACGACCTGCAGCGGTGCGCACCTGCTCATGTTCTCACGTCTGCCATCTGTGCTGTGCGCCGCGCTGCTGCGTGTGTGTCGTGACGCCACCCACCGCAGGCAGTGCCATCAGCGCCAAGGTGCACGGGAAGGAGTGGGACCCCGTGACCGAGCGCTGGATCATCTACGATCTCAATGAGGAAGCTGACCTGGTGGTCAACATGGATGTGGTGGGTCGCCGCTGCTGGCAGTGCTCTTGTATAGCGTTTTTGAGTGTGTGCATGTACGTACGAAATCCATCCTAGTACGTACACAGCAGTAGGTTGATGTTATGGGCCAGGCACTGTATGACCTGGGTGACCGTTGACGGACCTGCGACGCCTAGTTGACAGCACAAGGTGACTGTACGCACTGCTGCTCAAGGTTGTATGATCTGCTAACAAAGACGACATCTAGTGCGCACCCACCTGCCACAATACCTCTAATTTGACCCCCCTCCCCCCTCCCTCCCCCACCTCTCCCCCCACCTCTCCCCCCCCCCTCCCCCCTCCCCCCTACAGCCCTCCTACCAGCAGTACCTGAACCAGGGGCACAAGGGAGCCCTGCCAGACCACGCCCCCCCCCTCTCCGCAGTCGCAGTGGCCGTCCCTCCCCCTGCCCCCCACCATATTGAGGAGATGGCATTTTATGATGCGCTGGGGGTGCCGGCAACGGCCGACGCGGCACAGCTCAAGACTGCCTACTACGCACTGGCGGAGCCTCTGCTGAGGGCGCAGGTGCAGGAGGGTGACACCGCCGCGGGCGAGAAGTTCAACCTCGTGGGGCAGGCCTACCAGGTGTGTGCGTGCGGCTTTAATGGCGTGTGCACTTCAAGTACTTACATGTGTACTTCAAGTAGTTGAAGTTGCATGCGGTGCCGCTGCTGCGGGCGCAGGTGCAGGGGGGTGACGCCGCTGCGGGCGAAAAGTTCAATCTCGTGGGGCAGGCCTACCAGGCGCGTGTGAGGTGTTGCAAATGGGCTGGTGTGCTTGTACGTGTACTTCAAGTAGTTGAAGTTTGGTGCGGCTTGGAGGGAAGAGGTTCAACCTCTGTGGGGTGCAGCCCTGCCAAGTGCACACTGCGGTTGTGGCAAGTGGACGGGTGCACGTGTGCTTGTTAGCGACGGCTGGTGCTCGGCGACACAACTGGGCGGTCTTATACCCCCTGTATATATACTTCAAGTGTATATATATATGTCTACGGTAGGTACAGTACCTGAGGTGCTGGCGCAAGAGTGCCACGACAGGCAGGACGGTGCTGCTGCTGTGGGCAAGAGTGCAGTCGGCGAACAGCTGTTATGGTACCTTTTGACTCTCGCGCAGTGTACCGTCTGTGAAAGGTTTGTGTGTCCCAGGTGGGGTGGTGCCTCATGTCCCAGGGCGTTTCCAGCTTTTTTGATTGGTTGATTGGTGGCTGCCAGTACTGCACACTGTCTACAGCGCCGCAGTACTGCATCAGCTGGTGCGCACCTCACACGCACACGCACCGGTATAAAATGGGAACCCGCCAGCTGTTGTCTTCTGAAGTCAATTGACAGCCCGCCTGCCTGGCATGCACTGTGCACCAATTGCCGCCGCTGCCGCTGCTCCTTCTTTTGCTGCTGCTGCCACTGCTTCTGCTGAGCACCCTCTCACCCCTCAGGTGCTCAGCGATGACCACCTGCGGCAGCTGTATGACCGGTGGGGGTACGAGGCTGTGGAGTCGGCGCCGCTGATGGACAGCTCCGCCTTCTTTTCCATGGCCTTTGGCAGCAGAAAGTTTGAGCCGCTGGTGGGCGAGATGAAGGTGGGACTGTACAATAAAAATTACCTCCGCAAACTTGAAGTATGTACTTCAGTACCTAATAATGGTACCAATAATAATATGGTAATACATAAGTGAAGTATAATTATACATGTAGTCTATGCAGTATATATGTTCACACATACATGCACGTATGAAATTTCTTTGCCATGGCCTTTGGCAAAAAGTTCGAGCTGCTGGGTGGGCGAGATGAAGGTGCGACCGTATTACACTTCTGTAGAACTTGAAGTATGTACTCAGTAAGGTAACACATAAGTGAAGTATTATACATGTATAGAGTATACCAGTACATGAATAAAGCTTCTTTTCCACGGCCTTTTGCAGCAAAAAGTTCGAGCCGCTAGTGGGCGAGATGGAGGTGAGACACATAACGTTCTGTGTGCATGTGTACAAGGTACCACATAGTATAACAGTATATATCATGATGTTGCAGTAGTGGTGATGACATGACTCTGGTCACATCACGCAACACTTGTAGGTCAGGCGATGCACATAAGCAAATGCTGACATCGAAGTTGTGCTTCAGTGCACCTGGCGGCGTCCCTCAGCGCGCACCAGAAAGTGCGCTTTGAACTTGAAGTTTGTGTATTAGTCATGGAGACATCAGGGCATAGTGGGCACCGAGTTGAAGTGCAGTTGGGGGCGCTGGTTGTGTCACATTCATCTAACCTGTGCACAGCAGCTTCCTATGCGAATCACCACTTGATGTTGAAGTGTCTGCTAGCGCTTCATGTATTAAATTAGTCCTGAATTTCCTCGTGGTTTTATGAGTTTGGAACGTCATGTATTAAACAAATTCATCTGAAATTTCCTCGCTGTGAGTTTGGCAGCGCCAAGGCATGCGCTGAGCACACAACGCTGTTCTGAAAGGAGCGAGGCAAACTGCTGGCTGGAATAGGAGAAGTTACGTAGTTTTGCAACCCCATTGGCAGGAAATGGCCACATGCCACCAACTGCAACTACTTTTGAAGTTGAAGTGAAGAGGGGCTGAAGTTACCCACATGTGCGCCTTTAATTTGGCCATCACATTATGCCCGTACCGTGGACACGGGACATGTGCTTTCGTACCATTTCTACGGTCTGGTGACGGCAATGCCCGAAATACTTCTGCAACAAAACAAAAAAACATGGCAGGTAGTGGCAATTTATAGTGCTACACCAGTTGCTTATGCCGCTCCCGCCAAAAAAGAAACAAGATCTCGGCAGTTGCGGCCATGCACACGTAAAGAGCAGCAAAATATGCTGCACATGGAAGCTGTACATTGTGTGCAGTTCTAGATTCTTCTGTGTTCCTCATTCGTTCACGGTGGTGTGAAAAGAAACCTGAAAGCCCAGATGCTGCCGCGGCTGGGCAAAATGCCAGGCTGAAGCCCGTGGGGTGGTTTGCACACCTGGTCAACACCGGATGGTGTGTGATTTACTAGTTTACTGCAGTAGTGTTATAAAATACTTCTTAGTATTATTTGTGCTACAGGAAGTGGTGAATAAACGAAAATGTGTCTCCCCCCTCACATGCCGCCTACGCCACTGCAGATGCCATCGGCGGTGACCGCCACGAACACAGCCGACACCCACACGCTGCTGTAAATAAATGCATGCATTCCGGAACTCATAGCGGCGCACTGGTGGAGTATCAAAATAACGCGCCTGAGCTATGCCGCCTCCGCCGCTGCAGTTGCCCTTGGTGACCGCCATGAATGCGGCCTATACACTAGCACCTATTGAAGTACTTGTTGAAGTACTAGTAGTATCATACATCATAAATGAATAGAAAGCGCCTCATATGCCGCCTCCACCGCTGCAGATGGCCTCGGCAGTGACGGCCGTGAGCGCGGCCAAGACACACTCTGCTGCACATGTACTTCAAACAAGTGCATTTTTTTTTAAATACATGCATTCCTCGACTACTCACAGGTGGTGTATCATTGATCTAAACTGTTTTTCT
Source organism: Ophiocytium majus (assembly GCA_032358315.1). Taxonomy (NCBI): domain Eukaryota; class Xanthophyceae; order Mischococcales; family Ophiocytiaceae; genus Ophiocytium; species Ophiocytium majus. The sequence goes on along the minus strand of JAULBY010024995.1, from coordinate 5,514 downwards.
CTCATTTGTTTGTCACCGCTGCAGATGACCTCGGCGGTGACGGCCATGAACGCGGCCTACATGCTACCTCGGTAGTACTTTTTACTAGTAGTAATATACTTCAAAAGTGTATCATCAATAAATACAAAGCGCCTCATATGCCGCTCCCACCGCTGCTGATGACGTCCACGGTGACGGCCATGAACGCGGCCAAGACGCACTCAGTTGTAAATACACATCAGACAAGGATATACTTCGAAGTATTGTTTTAGTACATGCATCCTCGACTACTCATAGGTGGTGTATTATTAATCTTGTGACAAATTCTCACATTCTTATTGTCACCGCTGCAGATGTCCTCGACGGTGACGGCCATGAACGCGGCCAAGACGCGCTCGCTGCTGTACATGCATTCCTCAATTATTCACACTTCGAAATACGTGGTGTTATATGAATCTGGTAACGGCATTGCCTCACATCTCTTCTTCGCCGCTGCAGATGACCTCGGCGGTGACCGCCATGAACGCAGCCAAGGCGCACACGCTCCCAGAGGAGGTGCGCGCCGCGGAGGCCCTGCAGCAGTGGCAGCGCGAGGTGCAGGTGGCGCTCAACCTGGCGGCACTCATGAAGCCGCTGGTGGAGGGGCAGGTGGACGAGGGAACGTTCCAGGGGAACATGGAAATCGCCGCACAGGTGAAGTTGCCGCTGCCGACAAAAGGCGGAAGCGGACAGGGGGCTGGAAACAAAAGTTTAGTAAGTAGTACTAATGCTAATGTCTGTGTAAGCAGAAGGGAGCGCAGCACTAGCAGGGGCACTGTGGATGCAATGACGGCTGGTGCAAGCGCGCTCATGGTCAGTTACAGCTCACGGTGTGGTTTTTGAGGTTTCAGCCATGTACCGTACTGCACTGTCCTGCTTCGCACTGCGACTCCGAATTTCCGCTTCAAGTTTGGAGACCAGGCAGGGCACAAGCCTGCCGCATACAGGTCTCTGACAACAAAATCCTGTAGCTGCAGTGACCGGCCTAACTAGAACGGCCAGGTGCCTAGACCGCCAAGCGTTGCCTTTTTATCGGCTCCCAGTATTATGTTTCCAAGCTTGCTTTTGGCAAGAGTAAAATTTAAATTGAACATGGTCTCAAATATACTGCAGTAGAATTATACCATATGAACCCTAATCAAAAAATAATCCAAGGGCTGGTCAAGAAATGCTTCGCCTCTACCGAAGTCATGAGTGTGAGCACTACATATACTTCTTGAAGTATTGTTCTTGCAATCGAGCCAGGACTCGATTGGCAGGTCCCAAATACTTCTCGAAGTATCTTGAAAAAGAATATACTTCAAAGTATCTTTTTTCTTACCATATGGTGTTACAACAATGCTGTCTTTTTTTCTGATTAGAACGAAGCTGTCTCTTTTCGAGTAGAAAAAAAACTGTCTATTTTCCAATTTTACTGAAATTTCAGTGTTAGTAGACCCACCTCCCACACCGCTGGCGCACCCGCAGTGTGGACGCTTTGCCGGGCGCGGGTAGTGTCAGTTGTTTTTTTTACAGATCTTGACAGGCGGCACCATGTAGCTTCCGTGCGGTCAGGGTTCAGAGTAAAAAAAAAATGTGATTTTCCAAGAAGAGTTATACATGCACACACGACTAAATCTTCTGAAGTAAACACTTCCGAAATAATGATGATACACTGCAAGTACTGCGTACTTCGGAAGTAGTGTGTAAAAGTGTTTTGTAAGAATAAGAATTGCTGGTATTTACTTGCACGCCATGCACCCCTGGTGCCGCCACAACACCCCCTTCTCCTCACACAGGAGCCGGCCCGCACGCCCTGCTGGTGCATGCCACCATCATCGCCAGTGTTATATGTGAAACCCCCATTCCATAAAAAATAACACATGTTTGCACGCCATCCGTCTATGCCATCTCCACTCCCTTGTCCCCTCACAGGAGCTGGCCCGCACGCCATACGGGTGCACGCTCCTCACCATCATTGCCAGCGTGTACACGGCTGCGGCGCGCAATCAGCTGGGTGGCGTTGGCTCCGTGCTGGAGACGTTCAGGGGTGGCGGCCACGCCGTGGTCCAGCGCTACCGCGTCACCACGGCGACCATGAGCGCTGGGCGCGACCAGGTGGGTTTGGGTGTGTGTGCCAAAGTTGTTTTGGTCTGCGAAAAATGTAGCTGACAAATATACCTAAGATTATCAATTTATTGTGTGCAGCAATGCTGCGTCACCACGGCAACCATGAACGCGGGGCGCGACCAGGTGGGTGCGGGCCACGATACTTCTGTGTGTGTGTGTGTTTTTGGGGGGGAGGGTGTCTGACAAAATATCCCTGAGATTATTGTACTTCAGAAGTACCTAGCGCGTCAGCACGGCAATTACCAGCTCTGAGCGCGACCAGGTGGGTGTGGACCACAGTACTTCTGGGTTTTTTTTTGGGGGGGGGGGGGGGGGGGG
>JAULBY010024984.1:0-17344 GCA_032358315.1 Ophiocytium majus | reverse complement strand
CGCCCCCCCCCCCCCCCCCCCCCCCGCAGCTGCCGCCGTGCCCGCATCGCCGCCTCCACCGCTGCGTGCTCTGCCCCCATCCTGCGGATCCGGGCAGCCTGCGCCTCCCTGACGATGTGCAGGCCGGTCAGCTCCCGCGCGAGCGCCGACCTAGTGCTGCACGGACTCGTGCCACGCCCCGTCACTCGAAGCCGCCAGTTCCTCCTGCACGGCCGCAAGCACCTGCTCGAGGTCATCCCAGTCCGCCACCGCCACGGCCGCCGCAACGCCCAGCGCCCTCTCACACTCGGCCAGCTCCGCCAGCGTCGCACCGTGCGCGGACGTGCAAGCCTCGAGCACCCGCTGCAGGATGGCCAGCTGCTCCTCCAAAGCGTCGCCGCGCGCCACCGCCGCGTCCAGCTGCTCGCCCAGGTCTGCCTCGCAGTATGTGAGCTCCAGATGCGTGGCGTCGTGCGCAGCCTCGGACGCCCCGAACCCCTGGCACATGATGGCCAGCTTCTCCTGCAGCAGGTTGCAGTGCGCCGTGGCCGCGTCCAGCTGCTCGCCCATCTCCGTCCTGGTGTTTGCCAGCTGAGACCGCGTCTCGCTGTGCGCGCGCACCGAAGCCGCGAGCCTCCCCCGTACGGCCGCCAGCTGCTCCTGCAGCTCATTGCAGCGCGCCTCCGCTGCCGCCGCCTTGCAGCGCCACGTGTACTTGCAGTCGGTGAGCTCCTCCAGTGTCGAGTCGAACTTCGCCGCCCACTCCACCGCCTGAAGCAGCAGGGACACGACCGCGGCGGTGGCGGCGCCACACCGCTTCGCCAGTAAGTCGCGCGCGGCAGCGGCGGCGGTCAGCTGCTCCTCCAGCAATTTGCGGGCGGCAGCGGCGGCGCCAAGCTGCGCCGTCAGCGGCTCGCGGTCGGCAGCGGCAGCGGCGAGCTCACTCTGCAGCCGCCAGCAGCAGTCCAGCGCCGCGGCCGTGCCCTCCTCCAGGTCCGCCTCGGTCAACTCCAGCAGGCCCTGCGTCTCCTCGTGTTCCTGCTCGGAAAACTGCAGGTCGGACTCGAGCTGCTTGCAGGTGGCCTGCGACGCCTGCAGCTGCGTGCTGAGCTCAGCCTCACGCTGAGCGCCCTGGGTCTGCAGCGCCTGCAGCTGCGCGGCAAAGTCCTGCCTCAGCTGGTCGCATGTCGCTTCCGCTGCCTGCAGCTGTGCGCTGAGCTCGGCGTCCCACTGGATGAACCTGCGGCAGTCCGCGTCGCTCGAAGCCGCGAGCTCCTGCAGCTGCTCAGTGTGCGGCTGCTCGAGCTGCGCGCAGTGCGCCGCCGCCGTGGCCGCCGCTTCGCCCAGCCTCGCCTCGCACACCACGAGCACGGCCTGCGTCACGTCGTGTGTGGCTTCCAACGCCGCGAACTTCCCCTGGGTGGTGGTCAGCTGCTCCTGGAGCTGCTCCAGCAGCGCCCTTACACCCGCCTCGGTGGCAGACAGCGTGTTGCCGGTCGTGTCGAACGCAGGCTGTGGGCGCCAGTACAGGTCCTCCTCGAGGCCGATGAGCGGCCGCCGCCTGCCGTCGTGGGCAGCCGTGGACAATGTGGTTGCCAGCCGCCGCGTGATTGTGTTGATGTAATGCAAATATGTGCGCAGCTTCGAGGCCAGGAGCCCCTTATCGCACATGAGCTGCCGCCACATGGCGTTGCGGGCGTCCGCCGCCGCGTCCAGCTGCTGACCCATGCCCACCCTGGTCTCATCCAGCTCGAGCCGCGCCGCGTCGAGTGCGAGCTCGGAAGCTGCCAACTGGGCCCTGAACTCCCCGCACTCGGACCGTGCGGCGGCCACCTCGTTTCGAAGCTCGTGGCTCTGGCGCTCTGCGGCGTGGCGCTGCTCGTTCGCCCGGGCGACCCTCCCCCCCACCTTTTGTTGTTTGTTGAGCCTGGCTGCCGTCTGCCTGAGCTGAGCCTTGGCGCCGGAGTGTTTCGTCTGCAGCTCTTGGTGGGCCTTGGTCACGGTCGCCAGCTGCCCCTTCAGAGCTGCCATCTCTGAGGGGTGATGAGCGCGCCGGGCGGGGACGGAGGGCGGAGGAGGCGGGGTCAGATGCCGTGTGCTGGCAACGCTCACAAGGCGTGTGCACAGTGTGTGGCATGGCGCCTGCCGTGTGCTGCTGTGTGAGGGGCCAGACCATGCCAGGGGGGAGGGCGGGGGGGGGGGGCGGCTGCGTGGGAGCAGCAGCACAAGCTCACCTGCGGTATTGCCGACCAGCTTTGCGGCAAGCTTGCTGATGGCGGTGGGCATCATGCCCACCACCGCCTGGCCCGCCCGGCTGGCGAAGCTCATGGCTCTGATGTGCGACTGCTGCTGCCTCGCCTCGCAGTTGCGAGAAGGGGGCAGCTGCCGCTGAGAGGTTGTGTGCAGAGAGGGCTCCGTGCCGCGCCGTTGCTTTTGGGCCTGTGCTGCTTGTGCCGCTGCTGCTGCCGTGCTGCCGCAACTTGTGTGAAGTGACGTTGATGGCGCTGCTTGGACACCGTTTGGGTGGGGACCGTTTCGCGTTTTTGACGTTGGGATGTCCAGGCAACGTGGCACGTCCGCAGTGGTTGCTTGCTGTTGTTGTTGCTGGCAGTGCTTGTTGCTGGCTCACTGCTCCCCGGCGGTCTGTCTTACGGAGCTGCAGACGCGCCAAGGTTCCCAATGTCCATCCCCTGCTGTCCACCGCACACCATGAAGCCCGCTGCTGATGCTGCGGCCGCCAGGTGAGCAGTCCCTGCTTCTTGGACAAGATTTTTCTGCTGCCCTTCGAAGCTGCCAATGCGCGCGTTCCCGGGGTGTGTGTGCCAGCTGTGCCAGCGTCACAAGGCTGTGCGGTGGTGGCAGCCCAGGCACGGACGGCTTCATCTCCATCAGCGCCGCGGTTCTACTCTAGAGTGGCCACAGGCCTTTTCGAAGCTGGTCCAACCCTGACGACCGACCATTTGTTTCTTTCGGCTTTTTGAGGCTAAAATGTCTCCGTGCGCAGCGGTGGCTGAAATCACTCACAGTACCACAGCACAGGTTCCAGGTGCCACCCGTTGATACCCTCTTGCAGCCGTGCCGTACGCGCATGTATCTATATATACTTCGAAGTGTACAGTACAGAGGTCGTATGGTCCTCCCCAGGGGACTTGGATGTGCTGGGGTGGTGCTGACGCGCAGCATGCTGCCGCCTCTGCTGCCGCCGCCGCCGCCGCTGCCGCCGCTGCTGCTACTGCGTCTTTGGCAACCTCTGCTGCTGGCACCCTCACACTCGTGTTCATGTACTATGTGTATGCTGCGTACGTGTCACCGCATGCATTGCGGTGGCAGCGCCGAGGCCAAGTTGAAGGCTGCTGCGCGCGCCTGGGTCACCACCAGCGGCGAACGGTGCCCCGTGTCCTTTGAAGACCCTGGGGGTCTTTACCTGTACCAGGTGCATAACCATACTTCTACTAGAAATAGTCCTGCAAAGTGTGTGCAGATACCATCACTGCACCTGATGCAGCAAGTGCGTAATGTGCGCTTACTCACTCCGACACAAGAGATGGCGCATGTTGAAAATAACACACAAGTGCGCACTCTGTCAAAACTGCTGCCTCCAGATTATGTAGAAGTAGACTGTTCATTTGCAGTTGTGTGCGTGCAAGAACCGATGCCATGCATGCTAGCGTGCATGAACCACATGCCTGGCAGCTGCAAAAAAGTAGTAATACGGTTCTTGTTACACATATCTGCATGTGTGCACCTGCACCTGCATGCACCAAGTTGTGTAATGCCACTAGCGTAACTGCCACTACTACTGAGGCAGCAGCAATGGGCAACCAAGCACATCTATGCAGCCCGAAGCCTGACGAATGACACCTTACATGGGCCGCCACGACGCCTGGGTGGCGTGCAGCTGCTTCTGAGGTGAGAGCGGGCCCTCACAGCTAGCGGGGCTATTGCCTGGTTGGGAGCTTCCATACCGCTGCTGCTGGCTGGCTGCCTGTGCCTAAGTACCACTGTAGTACCTCGAAGTACTTGGGCACATTAGCCAGCATTACCAATGATAGTGACATGTTGAAGTACATTTCATGAGGTCTGTTTGCCACCGCAGGACGACGCCACTCAGGAGACACAGAAGTCCTACAGTACACCAATGATAGTGACGGTATTAAGTACCTTTCATGTGGACTGGCTGCTGATGCCGGCGCCACCTGCAGGACGACGCCACTCAGGAGGCTGAGAAGTTCTACACCAACAGGGGGCGCACACCGGAGGTGCTGGCCGTTCTGGAGCGGTATGGCTTCAAAGATCTGACAGATGAGGGGGCGCTGCAGCCGCACCCCTGCTTCGAGCGTCAGGTGCGTTGCTCCAGCGCCGCCCTGACAGCATCAATGCTGCTAGCGGTGTCTCTCACCTGCCCCCACCGTGCATTGATACCAGCAGCAGTGCGTTGCACCCGCCGCAGCCAGCACCAGCACCAGCAGTGTCAGCAGCAGCAGGTGTCTGGTGCACGGCGATGCTGCAGCTGCTGCTGCTGCCGCTTCGCTGAAACCAGGCTGCGCCACCAGGTGCCAGCCAAAACTGGCTGTATGCAGCGAACTTTCGGCCCATTTTTGACATACATTTCTACTTCATAACTTCAACGGCAGGTTGGGCAGTGTTGAAGTTTGATTTAGTGCGGGTCTCTATTTAGTGCGGGGTCATGCGGGGTGACACTACCCCTCACTAAATCGCGAGCGCACTGTATATACTACAGTAGTATAGTACTGTAGTACTTCGAAGTACTTAGTACATATTTCGCAGTACACATGTAGGTATATATGTATAGTTATTCATACATGGAATATGGTGTATCGTATACATGTCGAAGTATGTATATACATATACCATCGGCTTGGTAGGCACAGCGGTCCAGCCCCAGCTGCCGTTGGTCCGCTCCGGTCACACGCACACCATGTGCACAGGGGTTTCCGCGCCCTACGCGGAGTTTTATATAGAAGTGCATGAATCACAGTAGTACTTCTAGAAGTATATACTATGTGCAGCATGCGTGCCGCCTCTCATACCTACCACTTGTGTGCCTGACGATACTGGGCGCGTGTGCGGCCCTTAGCGTTGAAACACTGGGGCTGTGAAGCTCAAAGTTCAAGCTTGAAGTTGGCACCATGTGTGTGGCATTTGCGGGCTGCGCCCCCTGTGCTGCCCTAGCAATGCCAACACATTGGACTGCAGCAACCGTGCGGACGCTGAAGCACTGCGACAGCGCGTCACACGCCGGTCGCGCATCATCGAACAAACGCTCCAACGAACTTCAACACTCGCTTGATGTTCTGAAAACTTCAACACTCTTGAAGTTCCGGCCACCCCAGCTTCATTCCCTGTGCATGTGTGGCTGCACCACCCTCCGCAGCGCCCCTCTACATCGCGCGCGCGGCGCGCACCGTCCACCATTCCACTCGCCCACCGCTGTCCAACTTCAAGACTTACTTGAAGTTCTGACACCTGCAGCCTCATTGCCTGTGTGTGCGTGGCTGCACCCTGCGCGCGCCTGGCACCCCTGCTGCTGTGCCCGCTGCCCGCCTGTGCTGTGCCCGCCCTTTTTCGACCCTGCGTATGCACACAGGTGCGCAAGCTCTGCGGCAGCAAGAGCCGCAGGGGGCCAGAGGAGCTGCCTGACGTGCAGTGCATCGCGGAGGAGGTGCGCACGTATTACTGGTGCGTGTCACAGTGCAAAGTGCATGCGCACAAAATACTCATTACGGGGAGTGATGGGTCAAAGCAGGTGTTCATGGCGTATAGAGTAGAAACTTCAGCAGCACCACGTGTATGACACATTCATATACAGTGTAAAACTACTCCGAAGTTTGTATGTAAGCATGCACCATGTACGCCCAATTGCCGCACTTTTGCGTGCAGAAAGCAACATATGCTGTGTCTCATACCTTGTAGTGTATATCACACTTCGCAGTATGCCAGCTTCATACTTCTTAGTTGTACTGCAGATACACTTTGAAGTACTATTAGTACACCGTTTGTCACACTGCAGACGTGTGTATGTATGGCGCCCGTGAGTAGCTGGCGCGTCACAGAGGCACCTGGCCATTCGATGTGTGGTGTTCCACCTGCATAGCCGTGTTGCGTGCGCGCATGCCGTATAGCGCGTGTGCAATGATGCGTGTGTGCCATAATGCAATAAATGCACGCATGCTGTAATGCGCATATGCCGTGATGCGCGTGTGCCGAAATGTATGTGTGCCCAAATGCACACACGCTGTAGTGCGCACATGCCGTAATGCGCGCATGCCGTTGTGCGCACATGCGGTCATGCACACATGCCACAGTGCACAAATGCCGTAATGCGCACATGCCGTAATGCGTACATGCCGTAATGCGCGCGTGCCACAGCCGCCAGGGGCTGGAAGACAACTCCGAGGACTACACAGACAATGACGCCGAGCTGGCCCGCATGGCGCTGTCCACAGGTGTGTACCACGCGCCGCAGCATCAACCCAAAATTATGCAGTGGTATATCAGCCCCAAGATGCCTGGAACTGAAGTACACAATGCAGCTCGCAAGACTACTGGCAGGTCCTGCGCGTTACTAAAGTGCATAGGGACCAACATACCATCCAGACACTACAGTAGCACTTGCAAGTATGTTTGCAGCACCTCACACCACAGGTGCGCCGCAATCCGCAGGCTCAACACCAGACCATGCACTATTTTTCTGGCCTCGAAATACTTGTGAGGCATACGATAAAGTTGCAAGTCCACTGGTCAACCCTGCTTGTCAGAATGCATAGGCATCAACATACCACCTATTTGCTACAGCAATACTTCCCAAGTACGGGTACTTTGTACCGTAGTACCTCACACCACAGGTGCGCCACGCGGCCGCAGGTTCAACGCCAAAGTTATGCAGCACTTTATTGATTTTCACTTGTGGGTGTGTGCCACAACCAAGGTCATGCAGCCAAACCACTTGAGTAAAGCAATAGTTGACTGCTCATTAGGCATGAATGCCTGTGGTATTTCCATGATTTGGCTGATGGTGCACGGCTTCAAGCATGTCTGTGGATACTGTACCGAATCATAGCTGCCCCTGTGTACCTTACATGGGCACACACCTGCCGTCCGCTGAGCATTGTTGGGTGTACGGTGTACCTTGGTAGTGGCAGCACCTGGGGTATGGGGGCCAGGTGCAGGCGTAGGAAGTGCTGAGCATGCTGGTCTGTCTGACGCACTGACACAAGACCTGCCTGGCAGGCCATGCCTAGTTGGCGGCGGATGAGGCGTGAATGCTTGCCGTGCCTCCTTCCTTTGGCCGATGGTGCACGGCTTTGAGCATGTTCATTGCTAATGTTCAGAAGCACGCATGCGGCTGGCTGGTTGGCTGCCACTTGCATCCATTATACCTGGGGCGTTGCATGCCCGCAGTGCGACATGCTTGCATTGCCAATAGCTCAAGCAAGCACACAACCGTGTGAACGCATTTCGCAGCATATGCCACTGTAGTACCGGCCCAAGTACTTCACACATAAAAGTACTTCACACAAACATGTGACATGCGCGTATTGTCTCATCACAAGCAACCATTTGCTTTTACTCCCTGCCCCCTCCCACACACACACACACCAGAGGGTGCACCGGGCGATGGGTGCGACGGCAGCCTGTTTTTTTCCTTCTGCCGCGAGGACGTCGTCGCTGCCTCGCGCACATGGCACTGCCGCGTGTGCAACAAGTGCAACGACTGGCGCGAGTGGCACTGCGCCACGTGCGACAAGTGCCAGTACGGGGCGTCCATCCCCTGCGAGACGTGCCAGCCGCACCTGTACCAGGCGCGCATGGGGCCCCGCTACTGATGGTAGTACTTCAACTACCTAGTTTAAGTAGTACTTTGACTACCTTGCTTGAAGTAGGTGGTATGGGCAGCCCGGCGCACCCGCTTGCTGGCGCGTGTGCCTACCTCGATAATGGGGCCTGTACTAGGTGCCACAGTGGCATGTGCTAGTTCAAGTACTTGAAGTGGCGCTTGTTAGTTCAAGTACTTGAAGTAGGGGAGCCGCGGACGGGCGGCGCACCTATTGGCGCACCTGCCTCTGTCCAAGTTCTTGCTGCAGGCCTGTAGTGGTGCTGATAAGCGGTTGGAAGGCATTGTGTTGCACCTACACCGACCCGAAGTGGGTGAAGCCAGGGCTGGCGGCTGCGTGCCAGGGGCGGCGGGCAGCACTTAGGTTGTGCGCTAGCAGGAGAGGCGCAAGGGCAGCGTGCATAGGTGCGCACACTGCGCCACAGCTCACTGCAATGATGGCAGTACCCACTCTATACGTAGCTGCAGAGCGAACGGCAGTGCGGTGCGCGTGCATGCAGTCATGACAGGCGCCGAACGCCGTTGCACAGCTAGTGCTGAGCAGCTGGCGGGCTGCGTACACAGAGGGAGAACATCTGAACAGAGTTTGGAGTGCCGGCTTCATGCCAGAGCACCAGAAATAGGAGGAGACTAGCTACAGCATATTGGGTGCAGCAGTTGCTGGGCCTGCCTAGCCCTCTCCTGCTGCTGCTTCGTTGCAGCTGGACGCAGCCAGCCGGTACATGGGGAGCGAATAGCTGTGCGACTGCATGCGGTCTTGAAGTTGAAGCTGCAGCTGGTGTCTTGCCGGACCGCTGTGGTTGCTGTGATGATGCATCGATGGTGCATGGCGAGGGTGCTAAATGAGACTTGGCATGTGCAGCATTCTCACTTGACCCTTGCTGCAGCCGCACTGTGTGCAGTCATGGTGCGCAGTCATTCTGCAGCAGCTGGCCTGGGGTGACACTCACAATGGTTCGCTTGATGACGGCTGCAAGGGCATTGCGTGTTGCGAGGGCATGGTGTGTGCACCACCACTGCACTGCAGCGGCCACATGTTGGGCATATGCAAGAGCCATGCACCCACCCATGCCATTGAAGCGAGGATTTGGCACCTGCGGGGGTTTTGGCAGGCGTGCACACCCCTAGGGGTAGTGTGCAGGCAGTGTGATCAGCACGGGCGCGTGCGCAGGTCAGTCGCCTACTTGAAGTTGAGGTTTTGCATGCGTTTCAACTAGACAACGCTGGCTGGGAAAGGACACAAAAAAGCAGTGCACGTGGGGCTGCCACCGCAGCAGCAACCGCATAGTGGCAGCTGCACCGCTGGCGAGCAGCAGCATCAGGTGGGGCACCCTACCAGCAAGCACCTCCTGCCCACGCAGCAGCCGGGTGCGCCAGGCCAGGCGCTCGCATCCCATACAACATCAGAAGATGTGAAGTGTCGTCGTACCAAGGCGAGGGGAGGCAGCACGCACCCCCGTCGGCGAAGGCAGAGAGAAACCGGTCGCGAAGCACCACAGGTAAGCAGTGGTACGAGGGTCGCGTGTCTGGTGTCCTTCTTCCGCTGTTGCTGCTGTTTCGTGCCTGGAGCAAAAAACGCGAAGCCAAGTGAACATGGTGTCGAATGGCCAAGTTGAAGGCACAGCCTCTGAGTGAGCTCTGTCCGCTGGATTTCTCGCTGCAGTAGCGGCAGGAAGTGGCCCAGGGCCAGTGTAAACATGCTGCGCATGCTGCGCTTGCAAAGCTGCGTTACAGCTGGGCGCGGTGCCTGCATGCGCAAGCTGCACCGCAAGAGGGTTGTGCTCCAACCAGGGTTCCGCACCTGCACACGCATCACCTACCTGGGCAGACCTGCTGCCACTCTGTGCTGGTCCCGCTATACCCCCCAGCAGGAGCAGCAGGCAGGCGCGGCGGTGGCGACTCTTCAGCTCCGGCCGACACAGCCAGACACCGCTGTCGAGGCTATAGCATATATGGAGGAAAAGGGGGTGGCAGTGGCGCCGGGCCAGGCGGTGTGCGCAAATGTGTGTGCAAGCTGCGGCAAACAGCAAGACGCCAAGATGAAGAAGTGCCAGAAGTGAGGATTAAACATAATAATAAATTCAAAAGATCTGTGCAGCAGCATCAGTGTCCGGCAGTCTGTATTGTTCAGCCACTGGGGCGCCTGGAGTACCGGTACATGCATTGGTGACCTGTCTGTAGCACCTTGTGAGATGTTTGCCTTGCTCAGCGTTATGGAGCACCGGTACATGCATTGGTTACCTTCACCTTGTGAAATGTTTGCCGTGCTCAGCATCACACTGGTTTTGTTGCCCACAAAGAGGTGACGTGCGGTGTCGCACACCAGCCGGTGGCATGGCAGATTGTAGGGACCCTGGACCCGACGTGACCAAGCAGGCTAGGAGGCCCTTTTGAACAAGCAGGCTGGGGCCCGCATGACACAAGTTGTGTGGCAGTCAGCGGCCGGTGTACCAGTTTCAACTCGAATTTGATCATGATGTGGCCATGTCCTCCTCCACTAAGGGGCGGCTGCGGTGCCTTTGTTTTGCTTCACGTCTTTGGTACTTGCACTGGGCCATTCATCGCACGCCCGCATCTGCACTATCTTGCAGCCTGGCGCGGTGACCGTACAACGAGCTTGCCTTGAAATCGATGCCAAGTATAGTACCTGCAATGCCGATTCGGTTTTGTTTTGTAAGATGCGCACATGCCACGCCATAATGCATACTCCCAAGTACGCATCAAATAGGTGTAAACATCCGGTGTTTTGAAAGCCAGAAATACGCATTGTGCCAACCCCAGCCATCTGGCGTCCCGTCGGCTGCCACTCTGTTACATGCAGGTGCATGGTCAGTGCTTACTGCAGCAAGGGGTGCCAGGTCGCACACTGGAGGGTGCACAAGGGGGAGTGTGCGGCCCTGGCTGCCGCTGATATGCCCCAGCCAGGGCTCTTGACACCTGAACTGGAGAACTTCATGCAGCACATCTTACAGCACGCCGCAGCCTGAGCGTCTGCCAGTGGAGGTGCTGCAGCATGTGCAGCGGCTGCGGGCGGCGAGTGACAGCGCGGTGCAGCAGGCGCATGAGCTGGGAGCGTTGCTTGCACACCTGAATCAGGATGTCAGTGCAGGCACAACACTGTGCGCGTTGGGTGAGTGCATGCTCCTGGCACCTGCGCTGTGGTCTGCCTTCGACCACACTCAGGTCATCAACTCGAAGTTTCTTGTGCCACTGGATGGGGTGGGGCCTGCGCAGCACCGGATGCATGTGTGTGCTGCTTCCCGGCCGTGCTGTCATGAGACCAGCCCCTGTGGTGTACTGGAAAGTACTACTAGTAGTACTCGAGTGTGCACGCGCTTTGGCTCATGACATGATGATACCAGCTTCTGAAATATGTGCCAAATGCTACCTCACCGGCTGGCGAAGTGCAATGTTGCTGCCGTCGTGCTTGCCCAAACTTTGCCCATCTGCTGCCATGACCAGGAGGTTTGCAGTGTCTAACCAGGCGTGGTGTGCCGCCGTTTCGTTGCAGGCGTTTTGGAGCTGGTTGTGGCTGCCATAGTACGGCATGCTGGCAACGCGCAGGTTGTCACCGAAGGTGCCAGACTCGTGGGTGAGTGTGTGCTTCCTTCCTGCAAGTGGACCAATGGGTGCTTACAAACATTTAATAATTCTGCAACTTCATTCACCACTTACTGATGCAGCAGCCGAACAGTGGTGTGCATTTCGAAATACTGCATGTCGCACACAGGGGTTTGTACAGTGCTGCCAGGTTAGTTGCCATGGCCTTTTCACCGTCGTGCGCCTTGTGACAGCAGCACGTGCCAAAAGCCTGTGCACACGTTTCCTGGATTGTTCTATTCTATGGCCGGGTCGAGCTCTAGCCTGCCGGCCGCTCAGTGACACGCCTGGCTGCTTGCAGCAGTTTGTTGTTGCTTGCGCAAGCTGTGATTATATCCATATGGGGCTTGCACTGTGTAACGCGGCCATTGCTTCATGATGGCCTGCATAACCTGGGCTCTTGCACGCCTGCAAGAGCAAGCTAATACAGCAATCCCATTTCAGTCCCAAAAGAAGTGTCTATAAGGTACTTCCAAGTATATATACTAGTAGTATATGTTAACTTTGATGACAGCACACATCTAACTTGAAGGCGGGCAAGCTGGAGTTGCACTTGCTGTCACTGCCAACCCCTGCCACGCAGGTTCTTCTAGCTGTACCATGTGGCGGCGTGCACTCATGCGGCTGTCAGTGCACTAGCAGGGGGGTATACTGATTTGCCAGTCTTGGTGGTCAGTATGTGTTGGCACACCAGCCGGTGCCTCCCCTCACCAGTGTGCTGCCGCTGCTGCTGCTGCTGCTGCGCAATGCTGCGTCTACAGCAGCCGTTGTCCTTGCGCCTGACCGCCGTGCCCACCAACAGCGACTGCATGCAGCGGGCGGCTGTGAGGCGCTAGCAGCAGCAATGCGGACCCAAGCCAGCAACACGCGTGCGTTGGAGGCGATTTCAGTCGCACTGCAAGTTGGTGCTCTGGTGAGGTCTCGAGTGTGCTCAATATATTATATATATTGAAGTACCGGTACTATAGTAATTATTATAGAAGTAGTTCATCAGACTAGGTATCTGACGTACTACAGTACACGGGCGGGGGGGAGCGGTCGGCCTTGCATGGCACCCTGGCGGGTGACTTGCCCCCGCAGGTCGAGCCCTAGGTAGCCTGCTGGCACCCGCTAGCCCTTCCTTTGTTCGTACACATACTTTGCCATGCATTTGCCAAGTGCCGTGGCCACCAGTGAGCGTGCTGGCATACATGTCATGGGCTCTTGCACGCCCCCACACGCAAATAAATGAAACTACTACCATAGAACCATGAATAATTAGAAGCGAAGTGTATCTGTATCCTTCAGAAGTATATCTGTAACATTGCTACGTGTACATAGATATGAAGTATGTACATGTACTTTATGCATGTACAGTGCTTATGTAAAGTCATCCCAACGTGGTGTTCACACACATTTCTGAAGTACGTTTAACAAGTACTGCCTCATGTGACTATCCTTTGTGTGCCACCACGCAGTTGCAGCGCTAGGAGTTCACATAGCAACAAGGGTACTTCAGGTACTTCAAGTACTTCGAGGTATATTATTAACTTGCATCCGTCATGACCTGCAGGCTGTGACAGCATGGCTGCTGGTGGCACAGTCACCGCTTGCACCAAGACATGTTATGCCATGCACACCCAACTTGAGCCGTCTTTGTTTGCCATGCATGGCACTATTAACTGCAGCAGCTTGTGCAATGTCCAGGCGTCACGTCAGCTGCTGGCATTGGCTGCATCGAAATGGTTTGTGTCACAATTTGTTGCTGCAGCAGCTGCTTTTAAATTGAGCTGTGTGATCGCAGCAGGACCTGGTGCAGACAGGCCCCCGAGTATGCATGCTGTGCTCAGGTGCCAGTGTGGGCTGCATAACACAGTGCCACAGTTATCTCATTCTACACCAAATAGCAGCCACCGCACACACTCAAGCGATTGCTGCTGTTGCGTTGGGCTGTATTCTTGCCTGACAGGACTGTGAGCCCTGCCAGCGTGCTCTGGGGGAGGCAGGAGTGTGTGAGTTGCTGGTGGAGGCACTGCACCGCCACTCAGGAAGCCCCGTTCTCACCGGGTATGCCATGAGCGCTCTTGCAATGCTCTGCCAGGGCATGCCAACCAACCGGGACCGCTCCACTCGAGCTGGTGTGGTCCCCGCTGCTGTGGCTGCCATGCATGCCAGTCGTGGCACTGCCAACGTGCAGTGGGCAGGCATCAGGATCGTGAGTGCCACTTGCACGAGTGAGGAAATTGCGCGTGCATTCAGAGACGCTTGCATGTGCGAACTCGTGGCGCGCACAATGCGGCGCTTTCCTGCTCCTGAAGGTGATCCCTGGCAGGACACCGGGGCTGCGGCTGTCTGCGCTCTGTGCGTGGCGCCTGAGAACTGGCCGCGCCTCGAGGCGGTGAGCACATTTTCAAAGGCGCTAGAGGCGATCAGACGCTGGTGTGAGCAGCCGCCGCCACTTGGCATAGTGTTTGGTGACCCGCAGCAAGCAGCCGCTTTCCTCACGCGCTGCCAAAGTGCTGTGACCATGCAGACGCATGGCAGTGCCGCCTAGCAACACATGTATATACTCCTGGCACAGGTGGGGGGCTCGGGAGTCGGCTTGCGGGTGGGGTCAGGACTAGGTGCGGGCGAAGGCGCACTGCAGGTGTTGGCGGGCGTCCGCTTACGTGTAGTAGGCTTCAATGTGTGCTTCGGTGTTAACCTCGGCGTGGGCTTGGGTGTCTGCCCATGGAATTTCAAAAAGAGAAAGCGCGAAAGCGTGCGCGCATCTGTGTTGGTTGATGTGCACCTGGCGACGATCATGTGCGGTCATGGCAGCACTATGACATGGTTGACGCTCTGCTGCCACACTGGCGGCAGCACGTGCACATCGCAGCCTACAGTAGTAGCTAAACAAACTGGCCTCAGGTGCACACCTAAATTGTGGCACACAGGCTGCGGAGGGCGCCCTGGCACACCAACTGTTGTCCCACCCTGCATGCATGACACAGCTCAACACGCACCAGAGCAGGCCACTTCCACAATCACTGTTGCATCCATCGGCAAAGTCACCATGGACCCGCACGGGTGAATAATCCGTGCTAATATACACTTGGCTAGATTTGGTGCCATGGACACACGTGCCACCAGAGTGACGATAAGCATGTAAGCATAGAGACGGCGTGGCGCACATACCCAGCCTGCCTCTGCACACATACGGCCCCGTGAAGGATTTCCTTGACAGCATCGTGCCTTGCCAGGACTCATTAGTGGACTACCAGCCAGGTTGATGAATCAACACATGTATCGGAGCAGATACCCGGTGGGGCCCTGCAGCATCGTGCTCGGCGTATTGTGCATGGGTGGCCTCTAACAGCTGCCACACCACCACCGACCATGTGCCTCCGTACGTACGATTATTGCCCACATTCGCTGCACACCGCACTTGTATATGACGTTGCTGAGCACCTGCGCATAAATTGTGTGCCAGTGTGATAGTTGCTGCAGTATAACGCACACCGGCGGCAAAATGCATTGCAGGTTGCGGCACAGGTCACGCCACAACTCCGGGGCTGGACCAGCACAGGCACACACAATGGCAGTAGCACAGACCATGCCCTGCCGCGAACGAGTGCACAGTATTCGGTGTATATGTAGCATGTTTGCAGAACGTACTGCATGTTTTGCTGCCATACATGGCCACCTGCCAGCGTTGTGCTGCCCATGAGCTAAAGGAACGGCGTGTGCTTGTCACACCCGCCCTGGCAAACGCTGGGGGGTGACGGCAGGGCACGCGCGCCCACGTACTGCAACAACATACACATGGCACGGTGTAAATGCAAGCCAGGCACCTCACATCCTGCCCAGTGGGCCATTCTGAGCTGTGCAAGGGCCGCACGCACGTGTCAGCAACATGTGCCAGCACGCGCGGTCAGCGGTGCTCCTCAATCCACCGAAGCCAGACAGCAGCCTCAGCGTCCGACGGCCTGGGTCGTGGGCCGTGATCACGGGCATGCTTTACAGCAGCTATGCACCTATCTGGGTCAAAAGGGGACCCATTCGCGGTAGCCCACTCCAGCACCTCCAGCTGACCGGCTGCAGCCGCTCGCTCACACGTCTGCGCATCCCACGCGCAGCCAAGTGAGCGCGCCCACTTCAGCACGTGCAGGTGGCCGCCATGTGCTGCTATGCTGCATGTCTCTGCATTCCACAGGCAACCGCGCGAGCGTGCCCACTGCAGCACATGTAGGTGGCCGCCATGTGCTGCGTGAGAGCACGTCCGGTCATCCCAAGCGCACCCATTAGCTCGTGCCCACTGTACCACATGCAGGTGGCCTGCTCCCGCTGCCCATGCACATACTACTGGACCATTCCACTTGCAGCCGTGAGCTCGTGCCCACTGCAGCACATGCAGGTGGCCGCCCTTTGCCGCTCGTGCACATATTTCGCGGTTCCACTCCCAGCCATTGCCGCGCGCCCACTGCAGCACATGCAGATGGCCTCCACGTGCTGCCCAGAGACATACTTCCATTTTGTGTCCTCGCTGCCACACAAAGCGAACCGCTTGCGCCCACTGCAGCACGTGCAGGTGGCCAACACCGGCGGCTTTAACCCATGTCCGCCAATCCATGGCACAGCCGCCAGCCACCGCGCACTGCAGTGCCTCCAGGCTGCCGCACTTAGCAGCTGCATAGGTGATGCAGCACCTCCTGGGGCAGCCGCTGTCCAGCGCCCACTGCACCATGGAAGCAGAGGCCGCGATATTGCTGAAGTTGGTAGTCTTGGTGCATGTGGCTCCGTAGATACGTCTCCACTCGCGGCATACGGACGCCACTTGCAGGTAGCAGCCGTGACCCACAAACAGCTGAAAGATGCCGGGCCACGCATCCGCTAGCGGGCCTGCACAGTTGCAGGGTTGGCACAGCACGGCACAGCACAGGTGAGCGCAGAGCAGCAGACAGTGCAGCGATTGTGTGATGTTGTGTACCCGTACTACTATTTGTGTATCTTGATCACTGTACTTGTATGGCATGAACTTGCAGTAAACCCCGCTTGGGGCGCACATGGCCTATGACATATACTACGACGTGCACGGTTGCACTACACTATTGTGGTACCAGACACTGTACATACGTAGCGAACCAGTTACCAGCATAACACTGCACACGCGATGGCGCTGCTCATGTTACACCGGTTGAGGCGCCTTTAAAATACAGCAGCGCACGACATACCGCACCAGCTGCGCTCCGGTCAGTGCCGAAAAAATACTTGTGCTCTTTGTACCACGCTGCTGTACTGTCTAGTGCCAAAGTAGCTGCCTGGGTCAGGTACTTTGTTGGACCCAAACACACATTGGGATCGACCTATAAAGGTTCTAAGGCATTGCATAAAGCCGACACCGCAAAACAATGGGGGGGAGGGGGGGGTAAGTCACCTTTGTAGCCACCAGAACAGAAATAAGATGTGATTGACCCCGGGGACTAACGCGGCAGCGAACAGTGCATCCAATGGCTCTCGCGCCCCAATGCACCATGGCCGGTGGTAGGTACCGTCTAGTGCCGAAGTAGTTGCCCCGGGGCAGTTATTTGGAAAGTTGTTTTGGGGCCTCCAAAAGTAACTGCCCCCCTTTTGATCGGCTGTGCTAAATTCATGTACCCCGGGGGGCCCCCCCTTTATTGCTTGCGAGTATTGTTAGTAGTACCTATAGACACATGGTTTGAAGTATGTTGTCGCTCTGATGTGCACACCCAGATGGCCAGTCACTGTGGCAGTGCCTAGCCACAGTAGCAAAGAGCATGCAATCAGTGCTGGCAGTCGTAAGCGTCGCACAACGCCACCGCTTTCCTCTGCTGCTCCCGTGCATACCACTTGGCGTTGGGACGCATCAGCCCCCTCCGCGCCCGCAGTGCTGCCTCCACGCCGGCAGCACCTGCATGCAGAACTGGCTCC
>JAULBY010024973.1:0-17346 GCA_032358315.1 Ophiocytium majus | reverse complement strand
TCCGCGCTGCTGTCGAAGCACATGTCTGGGGCTTCGAGCAGAGCTGCTGCCGGCGACACGAGTGGCCTGCCGTCCTGGCTCGTGGTGCCGTCGGCAGGCAGCTGTGTGGAGGGTGATGGCACGTGAGCTGGGAGGGTGGTGCTGGTGGGCGCGTCGGCGGGCGGGAGGGGCGCGGTCACTGCGTCCGCTCCCGCAGTGCCGGCCTCGGCAGCCGCTGCCGTGGATGCTGCCGCGGACGCTGTGGCAGTGCTCACACCCGCCGCCGCCGCTGAAGGCGCCTGGCTGTCCGCGCTGCTGTCGAAGCACGTGTCTGGGGCTTCGAGCAGAGCTGCTGCCGGCGACACGGGTGGCGTGCCGTCCTGGCTCGTGCTGCCGTCGGTGGGCGGTTGTGTGGAGGGTGATGGCACGTGAGCTGGGAGGGTGGTGCTGGTGGGCGCGTCGGCGGGCGGGAGGGGAAGTATGTATACATTCGCGCCATAATTGCACCTTCCCACTGCAAAAAGTGCTGACGTTCATTGCCACTATCGTTGTGTGGGTTGCGGTCCTTGGCAGTTGACTGACCACGTGCGTGCTCGCTAGTTACTCACATCACTATCATGTTGTTTGTATGCCTTCGCAGGTGCACAGCAGGTCACTCCCCAGTGTCACCACTTGCTGTTTGTATGCACTTCATGTGCACGGCTGAGGTCACTCACGGTGTTATCATTTGCCGTCTGTATGCATTCTACGCACGCAGCTGAGGGCACTCACAGTGTTTTTTTCTTTTTCTGTCTGTATGCAAAAGCATCATGTGCGCGGCTGACGGCACTCACAGTATTACTATTTGCTGTTTGTATGCACTCACAGTATTACCACTTGCTATTTGTAGGCACTTCACGTGCGCAGCTGAGGTCACTCACAGTGTTACCATTTGCTGTTTGTATGTGTATACTACTAGTGTATGTCACTCACAGCGTTACTATTTGCTGTTTGTACACACTTCACGTGCGCAGCTGAGGGAGATGGACGAGGAGGCCCGCGCGCGGCTGCGCGCCAAGTGGCACATCCTGGTGGAGGGCGAAGACATTGTCGCGCCTATCAAAACCTTCAAGGAAATGAAGTTCCCAGCGCCGATACTGCACGCGCTGGACGACAAAGGCATCAAGCGCCCCACGCCCATCCAGGTACTTGCTTAGGGCGCGGAAAGCCCTTTGCATGTGGTTGCATGTGGGGTGCTGCTGATGCATGTCAAACAAGAAACGCTCACACCGCAGAGGCTGTAGTTGAAGTTGGTACTTCCAACATCTTACCTCAAGCAGGTGACCAGAAAAGTCAGGCAGTCACAGTACAGTGCACTCGCGATTTAGTGCGGGGCGGTGTCACCGCCCTAGCACCCCGCTCTAAAGCAGAACCCGCACTAAATCAGATAGGGCGTTGTGTACTGTTTATGTAGGATCACGTGGTCTGCGACAGGCCCCTGAACCCCGCAAAACAATGCGCACCGCACTAAATGAAAGCGAACTAACTCGCGAGTGCACTGTACTTGCCATTAAACTTTGCTTAAGGTGCGGAAAGCCCTTTGCACATGGTGTGCGTGCGACCAGAAAAAGCATGATCAGACATGCCCATCGAGGTACGTGTCGCAAGTATACAACCTTTACTGCATTTTGCTGTGAATGCCGGACTATCGTGCCATTCAACGACCCTGGGCCGTGGCCGCCACTGTTTTTGTCGGCTTAAACCCCGGCATACCGCCACGTTTTCCTTGTCTTCCGAAATTTTCGGATGCTGCAAAATCAGCATCCCATACATGTGAGGGGTTGTTGTCCAGAACCGGCCTGCGGCCAGGGGGTCCTCCGGTGCTGTATGAGTAGGCAGAACGCCACATGATATGCTAACCCAGGGCTGTGCTGTGTTTTTGTGTGCGCCATTGCAGGTGCAGGGCATACCTGTGGCACTGCAGGGGCGTGACATGATCGGCATTGCCTTCACTGGCTCCGGCAAAACCGTCACATTCACGTAAGTGCAACCCTTTCATGCCACCATCTCGCCACTGCACCCTGTGCCAGGGGTAATACTCTATGGTACTGGTCACACGTAGGCACCAGTGCACAAGCTGCTGCCAGCAGGTTACAGTGCTTGTGTTATGCAATCTCGGCATGTGGCACTGCTGGCACCACGCATGCATGTGCCAGTATCGTTACTGGAATTCTGCTGCGTGCCCCCCACTTGTGTTTGTGCACCCTCTGCACTCGCCCCAGCGACTGCGTCATGAGCTTCCTTGAGACTTCTTTGCACCCGCATCTCTTCAATCAGCCACCAACGCAACTGCTGGCGGCCATTGTGTGTGTGTGTTGCTGGTGCCTGCCAGACTGCCACTGGTCATGCTTGCCCTGGAGGAAGAGATGAAGATGCCGGTGATAGGCGGCGAGGGCCCCTTCGGCATCATTCTCTGCCCATCACGCGAGCTGGCGCGGCAGACGTTTGAAGTTGTGGAGTACTTCAGCAAGGTGCGTGGGTTGAAGTACGGCACAGTACCCACTAGGCCAAAGCTCAGCCAACATCCATACGTCGTATGTGGGCGCTCGCATGTGCTGGCATCACAGGAGGAAAAACGTCTGGCGGAGAGCTACAAGGGGAGTTACGCGACGCCACTTCGCACAGCACCCAAGGAGGGGTAGGCGCAGGGGATGACAGCGTTAGCTTCCTCGAGCTTGCCGCCTGGGGGTCGGTCGGTGGCTGCTGCCGCAACCCCCGATTCACAAACGTGCCCCTTTCTCTCTCCACACTCAACGCCGCGCTGAGCTGACTCTGTCACCCCCTTGACAGTGTTCACCCGAAGCTGTCTGCGAACCCGCAGCGCGGGAGATGGTGAATCCGCTTCCGCCCGTCCAATCAACGCAAAGCAGTAGTGTTGCCCTTTTCAAAACCTGCTGTCGCTTCACATGTGTGTGCGCCTCGGCGGCTTTACTATACTCCGCCCCTGTCAAAGGACCCGGGACTTGGCTCATACCCGGGATTCCAAGAAACTGAGCTTCATGGGGTCACCCAGCTGTAGCAGTACAAGTGGGTTTATCTGGCTGTTAGATGCCCTTTCAAGCTGCAGCGAGACTGTTTGGTGCTCGCCCTCCTGCGATCACGGAGCCCGCCGGTTGCCAGTGATTATTTGCCCATGACGGGTGACTCACTCCCAGAGAGAAACTCGCCGTAGGACGTATGTAAATACGGCGTATAACGTATCCAAATGAACGCATTTATGTGACGAATGCGCCGTCCATCACGTTTCAAAAATATGTATCTATAATCACGCGGTATTGTGTGTAACGTATACAATATGTTACCCCATCAGTAGCCGTCCTATGGTACTGACCAGCTGATATCCTTGCCTTGCCCTTGCTGCCCTGCTGTCAACAGCACCTCATGAGGGGCGGCTACCCAGAGCTGCGGTGCCTGCTGTGCATTGGTGGCGAGGACAAGCGCGCTCAATTCGTAAGTGTGATACAGTGCACTCGCGATTTAATTTGCTTTGATTTAGTGCGGTATGCGCTTTAGTGCGGGGTCCAGAGACCCGTCACAGACCACATGATTTTGCACAAACAAACACGCTCTATTTGATTTAGTGCGGGTCTTCCTTTAGTGCGGGGTGCTGGGGGGGTGGCACTGCCCCGCCCTAATCGCGAGTGCACGGTATGCACATCACATTGCATTGCGTGTGTCACCTTGTTAGGATGTACTCCTGAGTCCACCTCATTCGAGAAATGTACTTCGAACTAGTTTCCTGAATTCATTTGTGGGCGTGCAAAACCCCAGCTTGTGCATGCCGGCACGTAGCAACGGCCATGCGCGGCGGCGTTCACACATACTGACAGTTTTGCACTGTCAACAACAAGGCGCACCGCAAGCAGGCAGGCCTGAGTGCGCGGCAGGTTGAAGCTTTACCTGCGAGGGGAGGTCATTGCAGTACCAGCGCGCAAGACAGAGCAGCACGCTCACCACTCACACATCTGCACCCGGCCCTCAAACTGCTAACGCCACCATGTACACAAGCGCATGTTGAGACAGACATTGGTACATGTAGGGCTGATGATTCAGTAGGTATCACAAGCAGGCGCGACAGTGGTCACCCACCTCATGCTTGCAAAGGAGGCCCTATCTGGCTTGCCTGCCTGCCTGCCTGCCCACGCCTCCGCCACTGTGCTCACCACGCGCTTACCGCAGTCCTCCAGGCACCCAGAGGTCCTCCCAAATGCCATATTGGCAAGGTTGTACTGTAGCAATTCTCGTCCAAAGAGCATGTACACTGTACACCCTGAAGTACACCTTCATTGACATGACACCAGCTGTCTTTGGCACCGTCTGCTGACCACGCGCTACTTGCATGCTACTTGTGCAGAAGCCTTGTGGTGTAGCGCAGCCCGCGCGTTTGCGGCCATTCACCGACATGTATATTTGTAGGCAGCAACAATGCACCTCTGTGTGTGTGGCAATGGTGCTGCGTTTGGGTCCTTACCAGGCAAGATGCCGTGGCAGGTGCACCACTGCAACACCTTGCCTCTCTCACACAGCCTTTTACGTGCCAGCGCCAGCTGCTCCGCGCACCTGCCACTGCCACATGGCCTGCGCTGTATGCTGCCAGCCCCTGCAACGCCACTCACTGTCACAACCGCCGCCGCTCCTGACTGTGAACGACACCTAAAATGTTGCTCAGCCCACTGGCAGATGCTGCCGTGGCTGGGGCAAAAATGCCAGGCCGAAGCGTGTGGGGTGATGTGTCCTCCTGCCACTGCCTGGTGGCGCGTGCTGTATGCTGCCAGCTCCTGCAACGCCGCGCACTGTCGCACCTGCCGCCGCTCCCGACTGTGCGATGCGCAGATGCCGGTGCTGCAGCGCGGCGTGCACTGCATTGTGGCAACGCCTGGCCGGCTGTCGGACCTGCTCAACAGCAACAAAATCAACCTGGACGTGTGCCGCTACATCTGCTTGGATGAGGGCGACCGCATGCTTGACCTCGGATTCGATGAGGAGGTATGTGTGTCATTAGTAGTGATGGGTCACGGCGTATAAAGTTATTTTACACGTTCTATGGAATACGGCGTATTTCTATGTATTTCTACGCCCAAAAATGCGATATACGGCAGCATTTTCTGATGAGGAAGCTGGACGTGTGCCGCTGCATTTGCTTGGACGAGGGCGACCGCATGCTTGACCTTGGCTTTGATGAGGAGGTATGTGTGTCAGTAGGTACTACAGTAGTTCTACTGTAGTACATCAGTTGTGCCATGCTTGACCTCGGCTTTGACAAGGAGGTATGTGTGTCAGTGTAGGTATATCGGTTATGCCCTTGTTGGCGTGCACGGGCGCACATAATGTGAGTGAAGGTGCATTTAACGACAGCAATGCAGTTATCATGCGGCAACGCATGCGGCGCTGTATGGCAACAGTAAGTCAGCCACTGGCTGTCAGCAACAACTTCTGCCAAGGTTTTGGCCCGGGCAGCATTCGCTGGTGATCAGGTTCTTGCAAAGGAGCACTTGTCAAGTGGAGCTACTGGTACTTTAGGCTCTGTGTATTCCTGCAGCGCATGGTTCCTGTGACTGGCTTGTTGCGTGTGAAGCAGGGTATGGCTGGCGCTTGTGTTGCTGTGTTGCTAAATGCCGCTTGACCGCTCAGCTATGCTGAGTACGCATGTAGCGTTGAAACTCGTTGCGAAATCTTAACTACGCTCAGTTGTGCGCCTCAGCGCGGTGTTCCGGCACAGCTGCTGTTTGACACGTTCTGTGGAAGTTGTCAGAGTTGTAGAGATAACAGCTGGTTGCCCCTGCACCTTCCTGCTCGCCTTGTGCCAGCTCGAACCGAGGAGACCAGCTTCTGCGATGTGTGGCTCGGTTGATTGTGTAAACAACAAATTTGGCGCAGGTGGCACTTCAGGTGTGGCGTTTTTTGTGCGCACGGTGCACACAGGTGCGAAATTCAATGTTGCAACAGGTACGCTCCGCTTAACATGCAGTTGCTCACCTGCTTGGCTTATGATGCTTGCACAATCACACGCCGCCGTGCAGGTGCGCAGCATCATGAACCACTTCAAGCAGCAGCGCCAGACGCTGCTGTTCAGCGCCACCATGCCGCAGAAGTTCCAGGACTTCGCCAAGAACGTTCTTGTGAAGCCCGTTCTTGTGAATGTGGGCCGCGCCGGCGCTGCCAACCTGGACGTCATCCAGGAGGTGGGTGCCCCAGCATATATGCATGTGTCACCATATACTTCGAAATACTCCATACGAAGTAGCATATTTCGAGTATATGCACGCGTCACCACATAGCGCATTGCCATCAATGATGCTGAGGCATGAGTGCCAAAAACGTGTGCCACACTCCCTGTGCCGACGCGGCGCATTGCCATAAATGATGCTGAGGCACGAGGGCTAATAACGCATGCCGCTCTCCCTGTGCTGATGCAGGTGGAATACGTGAAGCAGGAGGCCAAGATTGTGTACCTGCTGGAGTGCCTGCAGAAGACGGGCCCCCCCGTGTGCATCTTCTGCGAAAAAAAACAGGACGTCGACGACATCCACGAGTACCTGCTTCTCAAGGTGAGCAAGAGCTTTTAATGTGCTTGTGCCATGCCGTGCTCAGCAGAATAGGTATCACCATTGACACTAGCAGCCCACTGCAACGTGCGCATGTACCTATGTGCGGCAGCTGCCGTGTCAGTGGTCATGGGAGGCGCGGCGCTTGTTTGGCTTGTCACGCACTGCGGCTGCTGCAGCCACCTCCCCGCAGCATGTTGTTGCATGCTGTCCCAGCCGCCAGTCAATGTCATGCCCTGCGTCCTGTTTTGGTATGATGCATGTACTCACGGAGTGATTTTGTCTCTACACTGTTGCCTGGAAACAGGGTGTGGATGCTGTTTCGATCCACGGTGGCAAGGACCAGGTGGACCGCAACAAAGCCATACAGCAGTTCAAAGACTCTGTGAAGGACGTGCTCATTGCCACGGACATTGCCGCCAAGGTCAGTCACGTGGTAGAGTGCCATTAACGTCAGCAACTTTGCATTGTCACAAATACCATCTTCTACTACTGTTGTGGAAATCGGCATGTTTGATACAGGCTTAGCAGCTCTGAACCCAGCACCATGGCGGCGGGCCGCCCCCTGGCACCACACGTGTCCTCGGTTTGGCAGGCGCTACCGCCCTTGATGCTTTGAAATATGATGCGCCATGAGCCAAGTCAGGTGCCGCAGGTGTTGTCACTTGTTTGCTGCAGCGCATGCTTGTGGGCTGTGTTTGTACACTCTTTTGGCGTTTACAGCATCTACCCACATGTGCGCAGGACAAAGTGACAGCTCGATGTGTTTTGTGTGGCGGGCGCATTGATGGTCTGTGCAGGGTCTGGACTTCCCTGACATCCAGCACGTGATCAACTTCGACATGCCCGTGGAGATAGAAAACTACGTGCACAGGATTGGGCGTACCGGCCGCTGCGGCAAGACAGGAGTGGCCACCACCTTCATCAACAAGGTACTTCAAAACCTACCGCTTGCTCATCAAATGCTTTGGCTGTGAGCCTCTCCACCGCGGTAGGTATGCTGCTCTCGCCGCTTTTCGCTGGCCCAGCCTGGGTGCGCTGGCAGCAGCTCACTCGCTCCCGCAGAAGTGAGCTGCTGCCAGCTACTGCCCCCCTACGTGCTCACAAGAAGCTGCTGAGCAAATGCGAAACGCCCCTTGCGCATGTAATGCTTTAGCTGTGTGGCATATTGTACCCACGGGTCGGACCAGGTGCTGTGGCCGCGGGCACCATGTCGCTCACTACGGCACCATATTTTGCCATGTACACATGTACCACATGTACAGAACCAGTAACGAACCAGCAACACAGCGTCGCTGCCTGGCGAGCATGCGCCTGTAGGTACAAGACTGCCAGTGCCCGCACACCCAAAGACGTGCGACATCAACCATGCGACCATTGTGTTGTTCTGCGGCGCAGGCGATGCCGGAAAGCGCGCTTCTGGACCTGAAGCACCTGCTGGTTGAGGCGCAGCAGCGTGTGCCGCCAGTTCTGCTGGCGTTGGACGACCCCACTGAGGACCTGCAGGTGCGCTGCGCGCTGCCAGCACTGTTGAAGCCGGGCTGCGATGTTGATGTGCTGTTTCGTACACCGGCACATGCCTGTTCGTACCTCATGTTGGGTGATGGCCACAGTTTGATGTACTTTGAAACTGCGTGCAAAGGCAGCATACCCGCTTGTGGAAAGGGTAATTGTGTCACTGTTGAGCCCATACCACCGGTGTTGTCGACTGTTATGTGTTGCAGTTGCTAGTTTGCAAAGTGCGGTTTCTCGGGCCCCGTGTGCCTGGCGTGTCAAGCATGGCGTGGCACTGCCTGCAGCCCTTGTCCGTGCACCACTGACCAGATGCCGTGTGTCAGAGAGACACAACGTGATCGTGTATTTGCATGTACTGTAGCCGTCAAGTAAGGCCTGTTGCCTGCATACAGTGGTAGCAAGTGCCTGCAACTACTAGTAGTAGACTGTACATACTTCTGAAGTCTTGTCGTAATAAACACTGCTCATGTGCGTCTTGACCGTCGGTTCTGACGACGTGCATGCAGTCAAAAGCAGGTGCTCAGCCCCTGGGGTACTACTCGCCACTGTACGTGATTGACAAACTCCAGACACGGCACGAAATCATGACAGGAGCAGGCCAGCGCGCGTGTGTCGATTGTGCTCGCTGCGACGATGTACGGGAGCATCACCCGGTGTTGGCAGCCAAGTGGCACTGTGCTTTTTTACCCACCTTTGCCAACGAGTACTTGGGGCTGAATGCGTGCTGGAACCTGTGTCTGTGCTTGTGCAGGATGTCAACGGTGTCAAGGGCTGCTCGTTCTGTGGAGGCCTGGGCCACCGCATCACCGAGTGCCCCAAGATCGATAAGGACGCCAGGCGGCTCAACAGCGGCCGCAAGGATGCGCTTGCGGGCAACGGCGGCTATGGCGGCGACTGGTGATCAGCTGGCAAATCTGCTGCTGCACCAGCTAGCGTGGTGTGTGCCAATATCAAGCACTGCCTACGGTTCCACTGTGGCAGCAGTTATGCCTTGGCCTCTTTGTACAAAATACAGCTGGTCACTCAAGAGCTCGTTACCCAAGGCGCATTTGTAGTTCGAGTGTCTATGCCTGCTTGGTTGCAACATGCCTGTAACGTGCCTATGACAACCCAACTGAGTCGGCATGTGTCAGTCGGTGTTGAACAACATGCTGATTGGTGCCAACAACCACATGATGTGACATTCGAAACGTTGCCCATCGTTGCATCAAGCACAATTTCTTTATTTGGTGAGAATCGTCACTCATTGACATGTAGATGTTGTCTCAGCATCTTCCATGTGCCACCAGGTAGCACATACACGCATGCTCACGGCGGCGGCCGCCCCGGAGCAGGGCGTGGACCCCTACACCCTCTGCCGCGAGATCTTCAATGGCAGCAGCGAGAACACGGTCGCCGGCTTCAACAACAACCTGGCAGCCGTGTTTGGCGCGGTCAAGAGAACGGGCGCGGACCGTTTTGCGCCCGATGCCACCGACATCGCAGCCATACGCACCTACGTGCCGGCTGCGGACCTCACGGAGCTGGAGGCCTCCGGCAAGGCGCTGGCGTACTCGGTCAACAAGTACCTGGACGCATTCAGGCAGGACTTTCTGGCGACGCGGCGGGTGCTGCGGGCGGACGTGGCGTGCGCGCGTGCGCTGAATCGCGGCGGGCTCCGGGCCAAACGCAAGGCGGCAGGCTGCCGGAGAAGGAGAATGACTGCCTGCGCGAGATGATGAACTTCAAGGCATTGCGCCAGCGGGTGTGGCAGCCGATGTGGACGACGCTGCTGCAGCCGTGGTTGCGCCGCCTGCCGGTGAGCGCCGACCGCGTTTCTCAGAACGTCGGCGGCGGTGGCGAGGGCCACCAACCTCGTGGCCGCCGCAAGGGACAAGGGGATCGGCCCCCAAGATGCCGAGCGGCTGCAGCTGTCTGAGCTGCGGTCGCAGGTGTGGAGGGACTCGCTCGTCACCGAGTACGAGCTCAAGGAGCGCGGCAGCAGCGTGTTCTACGCGGTGCACATGACCCGCGCCTTCAAGGTGGCGACATGCCAGAACCGAGACTCCCTGCCGGCGGTCACCTGCTGGGAGCTCTCGGAGACGGAGAGCATGCTGGTGCACTTCGTGCTGCTGCTGTGCCGCCCGCTGGTGCGCTCTAGTATCCACAACTTGGATTTTACTGTTTTTTCTAATGGCCAACCTTTTTTGCGCATATTTCCTCACCTCGCCGCATAAGCGCGGTTGGCCCTCAGTCACGCTAAGAATTGCCTTTGGCCGCGGCCGTTGTACTTTTGCCGCAACGTGCGATTGGCCACACTCGACCGCGGTTTAACCCAACCTGCCTGGCCATCGAGTTTGACCCAGCAGCGGTTTGGTGGCCCGCTGGCTGGGGTGCAAAGAACCACATGCATGCGTTCAACCATTTTGCAATGTGGTGACAGTTGTCCCCTCAAGTGGTGCATGTAGCGGCAAAAATGTAGCATGCCAGCAGCACCTACGAGTCATGCCAGGCTGGTATGCGATCTATAGGTGTTTGAACTCGCCCCTCAAGTGGTATGGTCCACCAGACTTGCCCGCTCCGCCCTTGCTGGGCATGTACCAAGACGCAAATGGGGACTGGCTGGCCCCGGGCTGGCACAACGTGCATGTCCCGGCCGGCAAACCAGGTAGCAGCTGAGCAGCTGGTGTGCTAAGCTCCGCGCACTGAGGGTAGCTCACGTCAGCCTCGAACCCAGTAGTGCATGGTGCGGTTTCACACGTAAGAACCAGCATGGCAAGTTGCGTTGAAGGCAAACAATGTACATGAAGCGCCGGCATGGATTTTCGGCAGCACAAGGCCAAACACGCAACGTAGGGAGAATATTATCTCAACCAGCTGCTACGAATACACGTCCGCAATGACTGGCAGGGGCAAGGGCGGCCAAGGCCTCGGCAAGGGCGGCGCGAAGAGCCACAGGTTAGAAGGGTCGCATTGACTGTTGTGCACACGAGGCAACCGGCGCAGCGTGCTGTGCTTCCTAGCTGTGCTGCTCAGGTGCTCAACAACAACGCCTTTTTGTTTCACCGTCGTGCGCATTACAGGAAGGTGCTGCGTGACAACCTCAAGGGAGTGACGGCTGCCGCGATCCGCCGTCTGGCCCGGCGAGGCGACGTCAAACGCATCTCGGGGCTTATAAACGAGGAAACTCGGGGCGTGCTCAAGGTCTTCTTGGAAAATGTCATCAGGGACAGGGTCACCTACACCGAACAAGCGCGGCGGAAGACTGTCACCAGCATGGATGTCGTCTGTAAGTGCTGTGCATGTGTCACGCTGCCAATGTTCATGACTTGCCGTCTCGAGCAACGCTGACTGCTGCTGCCGCTGTTGCCGTACCCTTGCTCAGCAGACGCCTTGAAGCGCCAGGGGCGCATGGTTTCCGCGGCTAGGCACCACGTTCTGTTGGTTACATTTCTTGATACCATCGTTGCCGAGGTGCACGCCGCCCCATTCACAGCAGCCCGCAACCATGGCGCAGCCCTCGCAACGCATCATCCTAGCGCTGGAGGTGGTGAGAGACGCCTACACACCCGATGTGGCGCAAGTGCTGGAGCACTGGGACGGCAGTGAGCGTGCCCGGCAGGAGCCCGGCAGCTGTAGTGGCCAGCTTGATGCAACGATTTTCTACGGCATGGCGCTGCTACAACGACTGCGGATGGGCTTGGAGCTGCCACCAGCACACGACCATGGTGCGGAAGCGTGGTTCGCACTCGCGGCGGAGATCCTGTGGGCGAGGTGGATGTGGCAAGAGTGTCACAAGCCCTGGAGTCACTGCCAGCCCGGCGCGGAGCTGGCGTTCAGCAGAGGCTGCATACACAGGCTTTGCAACGCGCTCGGCGGGGATGAAGTGGCCTACCGAAACACGCCCGAGTTAGCACAACGGACGCAGTTGCTGATGGACTTTATGCACGTCGAGGCAATCAATAGAGCACACGGCTGGTGAGCCGTACCTTCCCCTTACGATGCGAACTGCACTCTGCTGCCAGCTGCTGCTCGCCATGCCATTCGCAAGCAAACAAACGCTCACGAGAGGCAACCGACAGCCGCAGTTTGAAAACGCTGTTGATTCATTGATCAGCGGATGGGGCAGGCCCCAGTGGCGCACTCCGTGTCGGTCGGCATGTCGTCTGACGTGCCACCCGTCACGCGCACGATGGGCGTGGTCTTGGCTTTCAGCGCCAGGTAGTGCTCCCTTGTGATCTCCTCGTAGGGCGCCTGCTTGAACCTGTGCTCGTTGTGGAGCAGAAAGCTGGTTGATTTCATGCAGGTCGAGTAGTTGGTGGCCAGCCATGCCTTGATGGCGGGAACCTCCTCCCGCCGGTAGTACGTGGTCACCGACACGGCGTTGTCGCTCCAAAGCGTCTGGAGCTCCACCACCTCCAGCTGCTGCACCGCGCTCATGTCCGCCGCGAGCACTTCGTGGTCGGGGAAGCGGGACGGGAACTCCGCAACGACTGTGCCGCGGTCGGCGGTGCCGTCAAAGTTCAGCTGGTACTCCGTGTGGTACCCATGATTGCGACACACCTGCACCAGCGGGTTGTCGGCTGCCAGCCTGATGCGGCGAATGAAGTAGCGGTAGATGGCGGCGTGCACCCGGGGTGTCATGCCGCCGAGCAGGCTCAGTGTGCCGCTGGGCTTGACGGTGGTCAGCTTGATGGAGGGGCTCGAGCCGTGTGCTGCGGAGTAGGTGGCGTCGTAGCTGCGCAGCTCGTCGTAGATCACGGGGAGCCAACTCTTCTGCTCCGCCGTGCTCTGCATGTAGCCCGTGATGCCGATGCCCATGCGCATGCTCTTGGCCACGATGGCGGCGGTGCCCTCCTGGTGGCAGGGCAGCGTGAGGGAGTGCTTGCAGATGCGGTACACCAGGATTGCCGCCTCGAGGGCCTCCTCGTATGACTGCAGGTTGCTGCTGCAATGCAGCAGAGGAACAGCTCTGCCAGGCAGCAGGTCTCTTTGTCCGCCAGGCTCTGCTCGCCTGCGGGAGGGATGCGGATGCGACTCGGCAGCACCACTGGTCAGAGAGTAGGCGGTTGGCATTGGGGTGACAGTGTCGCAGGTGCGGTGACGCGGGGTGAGCATCATCGGCACACAAGCACCACGGCGCATCGCACACTCACAGCAAGGGTTGAAGCCCCGCACGTCGGGATCCGGGTGGGAGGTGTCGCCCAGCCGCCCCACCTCCTGGCCAGGTCCATATTCACCAGGCCGTACACCGCCCCCCCGCTCTCGAACATGTCCCAGTACTCTTGCGGCAGCTGCCCAACGTCGGTGCAGTTGATGCTGTTGTTGGAAAAGCACCGGTAGTTCGGCACCGGCCCCCGGTCCCACCGCTTAGCCTCTATGTTGATATATTTGATGTATTCATTTATTCTATTTATTTATATATTCGAATAATAGATCGAGGCGGGTGATGTATTTGTGATGTATTTGTTAAAGTTGCTAACTTCAAGTTGAGGTTTGGGGCCACAGCCCTCTGGACAGCTCTGCAGCAAGGGCGCGCAGCAAGGCAAACGGCAGCAAGAACTTCAAGTCCAACTTCCACGATTGCGAAAAAGCGCACAGGCGCGTGAGTACATTGACATGTGCGGTCCGTCAAAACCTGCAGCAATGTCCTGTGTGTGTGTGCTGACAGCGGCTAGCCAAAGCGTGCGGGCAGCCGCTACAGCTACTCGTTGTCCGACTCACTATCCGCGGTGTACTGTGCGGCGGCTGCGGCAGCAGCAGAAGCTGAGGCCAGGTCGTTAGCAGCAGCAGCTAGCTGCTCCTCCTCCCACGCCTCCACCAGCAACGCCTTGTCTGCACCTGTCTGCTGGAGCCGCAGGTTGGTGCGCGCATAGACCAGGTCGTTGAGTGTGCCGTGGTGCAGGCGGCACCGCTTGGGGGCCTGCACGGCCTCAAAGGCACTCCAGTTACGCTCAGTACCTGACGCCGACGAGCACTTCGACAGTACACGGCACGCAATGAACCTCAACTCAGGCATGTCCCCCCCATACATGTGCCACCACTCCCACGGGGCCATGGCATTGGCGCCCAGCGCCGCCGCCAGCACTCCCGCCGTGTTTAGGTGCCCACGCCCATGCCTGAACTCGCTGAACTGGCGCCGCGCCAATGTCGCCTTGGGACGGTTGTCGTGGTAGACGCGGTCGATCACTGTGTCAATGTCCCGCTGCACCTCGCCACCGTTGATGCCGCCGACGTCGATGTCGAGGTACTTGGGGTTCAGGGCATAGCCAGCGCTGTGGTAGGGACAGTGTAAGTACGCCCAGCGGGACGCGTGGATGCCGGTGCCGATGTCAGTGATGGCCTTCATGCGCTCCACAAATGGCTGTCGCGCCCAGGGGCCGGCCAAACTGTCGCCGGTTGCCGGCGCCGTCAGCTTCTCCAGGGCTTCGGCCATGTCGTACATCCGCGCGTAGACGTCGCCCATGCAGGGCTTTCCGCCGTCGGTGATGCGCATGAGCTGATACACAGGCTCCAGAGCTGCCTTCAAAAAGGCCAGCTCCTCCTAAAATGATGGCTCCTCCGAGTCCGAGTCATCGTCGGCTTCCAGCAGCAGCAGCTTTTTGATGCCCCTGCACACGCACAACGTGCACACAAACATGCCACATGCGCGTCAACTCCACGATACCACATCTTCATGCGCCACAGTGTTGATGGACCGCGCTGCCTTACAAGGCTGTGCAAACCGCAATTGAATAACTAAATTGAACTTGGTATGATGATGACTCTGATCGGATTATACAAGCTGGCTGCCACAATGTACAGCATCATATGAATGCAACCAAAAATACGTAGTGCCGCGGCGACGGAAACCGCCCTGCCTAAGATTTTGCCTTTTCTTAACTTCAACTTTGAAGTTAGAACTTGCGCGCGTACCTAGCTGTGGAGCGCTTGTCGGCGTCAAGCCCAGCCACCCACAGGTCAAACTTGGCGTCCATCACCATCTGCTGCAGCTGCTGTTTGAGGGCCAGCAGGCGCTCGTCCATGATGAGCACAGTGCCGAACCTGGTGGTGCCTGGTGACAGCAACACCAGGCTGGAGTACTGCTCCAGCAGCGCACGTGTGAAGTGGTGGTTGTTGATGTAGCTGTCGAGAGTTTTTGCCTGCTCAACCACGGGCGCCGCCCAGCTCAACTTGCCGATGTCCTCCATGAACAGGTCCAGCGAGTGCGCGGTGCACACGACGCCAGAGAGCCACGGGCACTTCTGCTCCAGGATCTTGATGGCTCCAGCACACGCACCGTCCATGACCACAAAGTCCACGTCCTCCGTGATGTATGGCATCAGCTGGGCGGCATGCAAGGGCGCGGCACGTTGCAGCGCAGCTTGCACCTTGAGCATCCAATTGAGAGCACACAATCTTGCACCTCAAGCAACCTATTGAACGTGCACAGAGCCACACGCGCGAGTGCATTCAGCACTCAAAGCCAAACTATGCGACTATGCGCGCTCAATTTGATTTGTTCAAGCTGTGGATGCTGCCGGGGCCCGCCTTGTCAACAATGTATTGCATGCTCTAATTGTGGCCGGTGGTGTCAAAGGCTGTGATGAACTGCTCTGAGTCGGGCAGCACCAGGACAATGTTGATGAGGGGTCGGTGGTTTGCGTCGGTGAAGCCGTCGCTCACGATGGCAAGGCCGTACCGCTGCTTGCACCTCTGCATCAGTGGTAGCTGTACAGCCCGCAGACTGTCCACCTCCTGCTGCAGCAGTCCGTCCGGCTCTGTAAGCCGCTTGCGGTGTGGGCCCGTGCATCCCGTCTTCGTCCCACGCACAGCTGCAAGCATGGACTTGAAGTAGGGGTCGTCGACGGTGCGCAGTGCCAACCCAGTGGCGAAAATAAACTTGCCAATGGCTTGGTCAGCTTGCCTGTTTGCCGCCACGCCCATGGACCTGGCCAGTGGGCCAGTCGTGACACGAGTCGGCTGCCCGCCATCCGCCTCTATCGCCGCAGCAGCAGCCGCTCTCCTGTTCTCCTCCAACACAGCTGCTGCCCCAGCTGACGCAGTGGCAGCCTCCTTCTTTTCTCGTTTGCGTGCTGTTACCGCTTGCTCTGCAGCAGCCAGCCGCTGAGCACGCTGATTATCATAGTGCTGCTGCTGCGTCTCAGACTCGGGTAGCACCCCCCCTCGGCCAAGTGCTAGGGCCGCACCACCCCCAGGAGGCCCTGGGCACACCAGCAAATGCTCCCACCATCCTCCTGCGCTCTGCGTTTGCTGCTTGCTGCAGAAAGTGCACGTGCCTCTGGGGTTGCCCCTGGCACTGGCCTCGCGAGTCACAACTCCCACACCGGGTCTACTGTTGGCGCCATGCGCACTGCAGCTCTGACAAAAAAAATAATGGCACCGAACAAAAGTTGAAGTTTGTGTAATAGTTGAAGTTTAATAGTTAGAGTTTGCCACAAATGAATACATATAATACATCGCAGGGCGATGTATTCAAATATATCGATGAATAGATCGACCCTACCCCAAATATATCAACATAGGCTACGAGCAGGGCGGATGCTTTGACGTCGATGCTTTGACAAGGATGCTTCTCAAATTTGTATAAACGCTCGCACCATTCTGATGTGTTTGTAAAGGGGCTCATGCACGCCGTGAGCACCACCCACCCTGCACTTCCTGCAATTCAGTTTCAACCAACACCGATTTCGACCTCGAACACAAGTGTGAAGACCTGTCGGGTACTGGCTCACCCCTGTTCTGCCCCCTCCAGCTACCCAGCTTGTACAACCAAGTGTCAAAAAGGTCAAGGGTGCCTCGCGCAGCTGCGTGGCGCCCTTGCCTGAGGGGACACGCCGTCGCCATCGCGCACGCGCGGTCCTTCTCAGCAGACATCATTTCGTCCGCAACAGACGTCAAGCCCCAGCAGCCTCCGCCGCCACTGTCCGCCGCTGCCCCACGCCCGCCATGCTCTGATTAGCATCTTTATCAATGCTCACGTGCGCACAGGATGGCTGACGTGCTCGCCTGCTCAGCGAAAGACCAGCTGCTGCCAGCTGAGGACTGGTGGGTGCGTGTGCAAGGAGTGTCCAAAGCCAGCAGCCGCGCTCCGGCGGCAACCAGGTCTTGCCAAACGTCATCACGTTCCTCATGCAGACTCTGGATGAGAAGGTGATTTTTAAAAGGCGCGATGAGATGGGTGCCTCGAGCACGCCCTGCTTCATGGACGTAGTGCTGAGCATCAACCAGGTGAGGCGAAGCGCGCCGGCACACACGCCGCTGCCGCCCCCTGTCCTCAGTGCCAAGC
>JAULBY010024962.1:0-17355 GCA_032358315.1 Ophiocytium majus | reverse complement strand
GACGCACAGTCTACCACCTACTTGCAAGCTGGGCTGCAGCAAGCAAACAGGGAGCGCTTGGCGTTCAAGCTCTGCAATTGCACGTCACAGGTGGATGATGCTGCCACGGGCATGCAGACGCTCATGAGCGTGGCGCGCGAGGCGGGGGTGAACACACCCCTGGTCGCCTTTGATCAGGTGAGCACCACCGTGCTGGGGCAACATTTGTCAGTGCAGCCAGTGCATGGTGGCACCTGGTGCTGGTGCACAAAAGGCTTGTTTCAGTGCTGTTCTCCGCGATTGCCGTTCAAACACATGTGTGTATTCAACGTGCCACCTGGCATGTGCAATCCTGGTCCACACAGGATCGCAAGCTGAAGATTATGGGTTCGCTCGCTGATCGCATTGCTGTGGCATGCTTGTGGCGCTGATGCTCATGCTCATGCTGATGCTAATGGTGTTGGTGCAGGTGAAGGAGATGATGCGGCGCCAGGCGTACATACGGGTTGAGAAGGGCCGAACCTTTGTGGCGCTCTCGCTTGTGGAAGCGGTGAGTTCCACCTTCATCCGCGCACAGCTGCATGCACTGTGGTGTGTAACTTTGCTGTCGCCTTGTTGCACTGGTGAATATTGGCCACCTGGAAGATGGAATGTGACATCACAGTTCCGACTTGAACACCGGCACAAACCGGTAACAGACACCTGTAGCTAACATTGCTTTTACATGCCATGCACCCGCACCTTTTGCTGCTCTGAAACACTGCCCGCACCTCAACAGGAGTCCCTGCGCGGACTGCTGCACCAGATGCAGACGGCCAACTCCCCTCTGGTGCCCAACACACCCGCAGCAGTGTGCATGCGCCTAACCAGCGGCGTGGTGCTGGATGAGTCGGTGGGCTTCTCCGCGCCCGGGCGCTACCAGATGTCGATTACGGAGCAGTGCTACCGCTTCATTGACAGCGAGGTCAACTACAACGAGACAGAGGTCGCCATGCTCCTCAGGTGGGTGGGACGCGTGTGCGGCGCCGTTGCTGCTTTGGCCGAGGCAAGGGCTCCCCCCCCCCCCATGCCTGCTGCTTAAAAGCGGTATGGGGCGGTGTCACACTGGAAAGCTGCTGTGTTCAGTTATTGCCATTGCTCCTTCCGGCTCGCTTGCCACCTTTGTGGCACTGGTGTTGCTGTGCTGCACCAATGCACCCAAATGCAATTGCCATTGCATGTGTCCCAGCGCCGTGCTGACACACGTGCTCCATACCCCCTCCCCTGCGGCCGCACACATACCTCTTGTTTCCCTCTTCGCACACATTCACAGGGGCGTGCAGGACAACGACCGCTACCTGCGGGAGGCCTGGTTCATGGACGTGCGCGCGTGCCGGCGGCGGGTGCAAGGGCCGGTTGCCAACCTCCCCGTGTCGCGCATGTTTGCCCTCCCCGACGAGTACCACCTGCTGGACTACCGCGCCACCATCAGCGCAGTCAAGCGCTACCTCAAGGTGCGGCGGGAGCCGAGATGGGAGCACCAACCAACACAGCAGAGCACCAACAGCTGTCGTGGCAGCGCGTGGTGCATTCCATGTCGGCGCACGGTGCATGCTTGATTCAGCACAGCATGTGTTGCTGCTGCACAGGCGCTGGAGGTGCCAACAACCCCCGGTCCCACCACCAATCTGCGCCGTTGGCCGAGCTGCACGGTTCACCCAAGCACGCACATCCACCCACGCCTGTATTGCCTGCACTCCCCCCCCTTCCTCCCCACTCCGCATGCGCACCAAAGACCGCCCCCCACTAGCTCACTGCGCCCTTGCTGGCCCTGGTGGCTCTGCGCAGGCCAAGCGTCTGGTCGCGCGCGATGCGTTTGCGGCCTTCAACAGCAGCCACAGCGGCGCGCTCACCTGCAGCGAGCTCTACGGGGGCCTCCTGTGGCTGGGCATGCGCGCAGACCCAGCGCTCGTCCACGACATTGTGCGCACCATTGACCTCAACACGGACGGCTACGTCAGCTGGGACGAGTTCAAAAAGGCCTTTGCAGAGGCGGAGGATGACACTGATGAGGGTGCTGACAGCAGGAACCAGTGGCCAACGTTTGAGGGGCTGGGGGAGGGGGGGGAGGGGGCGCTGTTCACTGTGCCGCCCAAGCCCATGGCGGAACTGTACGAGGTGTACAATGCGGCCAACAAGGTGAAGGACGCGGCCAGCATGCAGACGGTGGAGGAGATGAAGGCGGAGCGCCTGGAGGCGTTCAAGGTCAAGGTGCAGAAGCACGAGAAGCTTGACAGGTGCGTGGGCGCGCTGGTGCTTTTCAAGGGAGGAAATGAGGGTGTGCTTGAGAGCCTAGAAGACACACATGTCTCGGTGCTGCATGTGCATGCACATGAACATGTGCGTCTGAAGGCGGTGCAATGATGTGCACTTGCGGCGGCGCCTTTTTGTCCTGTACATGTTTTGGGGCCCTGTTACTCACACACAGTCGCAGCGCCGCTCTATAAAACCTGGTTGAGCGCCCTCCTCTGCAGCATGCGCATCGCTGTCACCCTTGCACGTTACTGTGGCTCACGTTGGTGACATAACTGTGTGCTTCGTTTGCTTTCCCAACTGCTGCTGCTGCGACCGCCCGCCCCCAGGGTGTGGACCACACACGGCACTGGTGCACGTGCCAAGGCCAGCATCTGGGCACCAGACGTTGGCGCCAAGAAGCTCATGACACGCAACAGGATACGCATCAACCTCGGGCACTTTGCGAGGCCTGGGCTCTCCGGTTTCGGCCGCAAGGTGCGCCCCGCCAGTCAGCAGCAACATGTGCACGAAAATCACATGTGCACGAAAATCACATGGACCCGGTGCCAGTTGCTGTGCGTGCGTAGCAGTGCCAATCAGCTGTGCGTGCTGCCCACCAAAGTCATGCAGCACCAACACTGGTTCCGCCGTACTGATGCCGCTTCTTGGCAGCATAACT
Source organism: Ophiocytium majus (assembly GCA_032358315.1). Classification (NCBI taxonomy): domain Eukaryota; class Xanthophyceae; order Mischococcales; family Ophiocytiaceae; genus Ophiocytium; species Ophiocytium majus. The sequence goes on along the minus strand of JAULBY010024962.1, from coordinate 14,423 downwards.
AGCCAACACTCAAAGGCTCTTGCAACTGTTGTCGGCGCGTGACTCCGCTCACGGAGCACACACACACACACACACACACACACACACACACACACACACACACACACACACACACTCACGGAGCACACACACACACACACACACACACACACACACACACACACACACACCGCTCCTGTTTGCCCTGCTTGTGAGCGCAGGACAGTGCCATTGAGCCCCTGGTGGTGGAAATCACAGACACGGGCAAGAGCCGCCTGACTCACGGCAAGAAGCTTGACGTCGTGGTTGACACTCTCTTCCCAAGGCCCGTGCGCTTCCGCGAGGTGTGGAAGCAGGAGGGAGGGGACAAGCCGCTCTACGTGTGGCGGCCCGTGCCGCCCAGCAGCGCGTTTGTGTCCCTGGGCATGATTGCCACTACGTCCGAGGAGCAGCCGGCGCTGGACAGCGTGCGCTGCATACCAAGGCGGTGGACCACACCCGCAGAGGTGAGTCTGGACATGGCTTTGGTCTGGCATTGATGTGGGTTGAGGCTGACATGTTCATAGGCGCGTGTGCCGTAACTGAGCGGTGCTGCCACAACGGTGCCGCGCCGACAGGAGCTCGCAGTTTGTGGATATGTGTGCCCCTTCCATCAGCCGTTTGTTTGCACAGTATGCTGTCATACGACACTATGACGACAGTTGATGCATTTCCACATCGGCAGCAGTTGTTCTGTGAGGCGCAGCCTGCTGCCCCATGTCCAGCGCCACTGCCTGGTCGTCCTCATGTTCATCACACTCACAACACTCCGCCCACTGCACGCCTTTCGGGCACATGCGCTGCTTGGTCATTTACAACGCAGCTGGTGCCACTCAAGGTGTGGGACGACAGCGGCACAGGCGGCAAGCCCGGCAGCTTCTGGGTGGTCAACTCCCTGCACTGCCTGCACGCCTTCATTGGCCACGACACGCCCCCGCCAGATGACCTTTACGACCTCAAGAGCCACAGGTTCTACCTGTCTCAGGAGGAGGTGCTCGACATCGAAAACACCAGCACTGCAGGGGGTGGCGGCGGCGGTTCGCCTGCGCCGGGCGGGCAGGCGGTGGCTTCCATGGGCGGGAGCACTGCCAGCCTGGCCAGTGCAAGCATGGGGGGCAGCAGTACGCGGGGCTTTGGTGGTCAGGGCACCAATGAGTAGGACTGCACAGGGTTGTGAGTGTGTGGCAGCGGTGCTGCTGCTCTGCGAGTGGTACATCCTGCCGCACCTGTTCTGTGGGTGCAACTTTATGTTTCGTCAGTGGGTGTGGGTGCACGGTTTTGTGTGGTGTTGCAACGCGTGCAGCCGCGGTGCGAACACACACCAAGGTATGGTGCTAATAACAGTTGCTTTTTTGTGCCCAGACTTGTGGCCGACTGGATGTTTGGATGTGTGTGTGCACCTGCCTTCACACTGCAAGTTGTCTGGTGCACTGGTGTCACGGATGGTATTCATGACGCACGCACTATACACAGCCAAGATGAGCAACCAAAACAGCAGCAGCGCAGCAATGGCTGTGATGTCCGCTTGCCACAACAGCAGCTATGTTATCTGCACAACACTAGGAAGGGCTGTTCGGTGTGTAGTACTTGCATGCTGCAACGTGAAGTGCTGTACATCCTTCATGATGTGGAGCAGTGGCACAGCTGTTACCACAGTGTGGCTCTGAACCGGCTAGTCATATGCGAGAAATGAAAACATTACAACCCTTACAACACATACAGCGACAGAGAAGCAGCACACTGCTGACCAAGGCAATGTAAGGCGAACTGCACTCGAGCATGCTAGGAACAAAGCTTGCCCATAGTCATATTAATAAGCGGCAGAGATTTACCCACGCAGCTCCACCTTGCCATAGGCTAGCTGGAATGCAGGGCGCACACGCTGCCCGCACGAGCACACCAGGCCCGCTTCCAATCCCAATGCACCCAGCTTGCTGCCACACCCGCCCGGGCACAGTAGCCTACCGCCGCCGCGTGTCTGCTGTCCTGCAGCTGCTGCAGCGGCAATGCACCACTGCATGGGTTCTATGAACAGGCTTGAGCATCTAGTGCTACCACTGCCGCTGCTATGTCTGGTGCTGCTATAGCTCGCACCTGTGTAGCTGGCGTGACCGGCGCCAAGCAAGCCCACGACAGCGTGTGTGTGGTCGATAATGTTGTGCGGCCAAAACAGCGGTGCCCGGCACTTGAAGCACACGTACTTCCTGCCAGCCAGCCCCCGCTCTGGGCGCTCAGCACCAGGAACATTGCCAGTGCCACTACTCCATGCGGAGTGGCCGAGTCGCTGCTGCCATCGTGCGTGCGCCCACAGCCACCACCGCTGCGTAGCCGCCGCCGCCTCTGCCGCCGCCGCCGCCCCCGCGCCAGGATCACCAGGGCTGCTGATGTCCGTCGCTTGTACCATATTGGCCTGCCACCAGATATCCAGCTGCACGAGGAAGCCGGCGTTGATGCTGGTGGCTGGGCGCCCAAGCTGCACAGTCTGCAGTGCGTCCGCAAGCGGCAGCTGCGTCGATTGCACCAGGTACGCTGCCGCAACGGCGGCACTCCTGCTTCGGCCGTGCACACAGTGCACCAGTACACTCCGGCCGGCAGCGACGCCCTCGTGGATGAAGGCGCAGGCAGCAGGCAGCACACCGAGTAGGTCGGCGTCTGGCGCATCGAGCAGAGCCGGGAAAGCCTCGTACCTCAGGGTGGTGCTGGTGATGCTGCTGGTGTCAACCCCGCCAGTTGCTGGAGCTTCGAGGCCCACACAAAGCACTCTCCGTATTCCAAGCTTTTCCAGTGCAGCCGCGTCGCTGGCGCCCTCCGCGGAGCCCACCCACAGAGCGCCTCCGCCTCCGGCTGCTGCATCTGCTGCTGGTGGCGCTCCCCACACCTTGTGCACGTCCACGCTCATTACGGCTTGGTGTGTGACTGTGTGTGTGTGTGTGTGTGTGTGCATCATGACAAGAGATGCACCACCAACTGTCTGTTTGACAACCGTTGGTAACGTGCGCACGATAATGTTTAGCAACTGCCCAGAGCATGCAGGCGAGGTGACACAGGAGCGCGCGGCGAGGAGCAGCGGGACCTGCGTGGGGAGTAGCGGCAGCAGCAGCTGCTACTTTCGGCAGCAGCTGCAATGCGGCTGCTTCAGATGCTGCTGGTGCTGCAACAGCTGCTGTTGCTGCCGCTGCTTCACAGTGCAAGCGCTGCTTCAGTAGACTCAGCCGCGCTGGCCACGGCGACTGCTGTCGCCACGGAGCACATCAAGACCATGCGCTCGGCCAGACCCGAGGACCAGCTGCTGCTCAACGCACTCAAGAACCACGGCGCCAGCACAGAGAGGCAGCTGCAGGCACTTTTCGAAAAGTGCACGACACCCTCGTCCCGCATCGTGATAGGCGTGCTGGGCGGCAGCATCTCTGCGTTCCCCAACATCAGCTACCAGTACCCGCTGCAGAGATTCCTGAAGAGGCTGTGCCCGCAGGCCAAGGTGAGCTGGGCTGGTCGTGACAGCGGCTAGCAAAGGCAGCGCCGTCCTGAACTGCAGAGCAAAATGCATCACAGCTCAGGCATCTGAGGCAGCAGCAGAATTGGTGATGCAGCTTCAACTTTCCTTGCATGTATATACATACATGCCAGCAACACGCCGTGCAGCTCAAGCTGTGCCAGCCAGCAAGCGCATGCCCTTGCACTTGAAATAGCTGCGCTAGCACCACCGCACCTGCCGTACAGCACCAGCACATCCGCTTTTCACCACCCTAACTCCCTCACCATCAACTCCCAAAACCCCTGCCCTACTGCCAGGTTGACCTGCACAACGGCGCACGCGCTGCACACGGGTCTCTCACCGTGGGCATGTGCGCTCGCGCGGGGCTGGGCCAGCACGTGGACCTGCTAATACTCGAGTTCACCCTCAACGACTTGAGTCACTACCACAGGTTCAAGCAGACCGAGTGCCCAGCCTACGAGCTGGCGGTGCGCACTGGCCTCACCTCCTTCCAGCACGCACCCGCGCTTTTGGGCCTCTACTTCTGGGGCCCCTATTTCACCTACGACAGCGCACAGCCCTACCACGAAAAAATCTGCCGCCACTACGGCATCACAGGCCTCTCCATGCGCGATCTGGTGTGGCCGTACATAGCGGCTAAGCGCAAGCCGTGGGCAGAGCGGACGGACGTGTGCTTAGACGGCCACCACCCAACGTTTGCCATGCACGTGTTCACCGCCAACCTGCTGGGCCTATACATGAGCGAAATCTTCCTGGAGTGGGCAGCGCAGCAGCAGCAGCTGCGGCCGCAGCAGCAGGGCGCAAACGCAACAGCAACCAATGTGACTGCCACTTCACGGCGGCGAGCTTCGGTGGCGCTGCCGCCGTGGCAACTTCCCACCCCTCTGAGCAGTGAGCTGTCGCGTCTGGACCTCACCCAGGGCAAGCTGCACTGCAGGTGGTCCATTGAGCCTGCATTCGGCAACCTGAGCAACCACCTGACGGTTCACGAGAGTGAGGGGTGGAGTGTCGGCGACAAGCCGCCCTGCACCCACTTTTTGCACAGCAATGCAAGCGCGCTGCTGCCGGTGGAGACGCGGCAGGGCGTAGTCATCATGAGCAACTGCTTCAGGCCGCCTGGCTTGTGGGAGGTAGATCCTGCATTCAAGGTGAGGCGCTGCTGAGCGCGCAGCTGGTGTTCGCTGCTGCTCCGTGGCATGAGCGTTGTTGGTGCTCATGAGCTGCTTTGCCGCACTGTCACCTCTGCTGCTGTGCCCCTGGTACTTACTGAGGTTGCGCTGCAGCTAGAGTATGCCGTGAGTCTCTTTGCTAAAGCGACAAACCTGAGCTAGTGTTGTGACAGCGACTTGAGGGGTGCACCGTGGCACTGAGAGTGCCGCTTGCTGGCCGCTGATTGACTGCATGCTCTGCTGCGCTTGCTGTGCCTGTCAGGTGTACCTGTTGCATCGCGCCAACGACACCCAAGTGGATGGCGGCAGCGATGTACCTGTGTTCCAGACGCTTCTCATCATGCGGCCGCTGGTCAATGGCAGTGGTGAGTCCTTCATGGCAGAGCCGCCACTGCCACCAGGCCGCCACATGCTTCAAGTGACTCCAAATCCACACTGCTTGCCAGATGCGCAGGGGCAGTGTGGTGGGTTCTACGCAGTGGTGACACTGTAGGCCAATGCTGCAAATGGCACGGCTCTTAGTCAGGGCCAGGCCAAGCTGTGGCATGATGTGCGTCAGTTGTGCTGCCTAGAGGCATCTGCAGTCAGCAAGCCTGGCTAGTACATGTGGGCTGGGCAGCTAGCCGGCAGGAAAGCTGGGCAAGCACAGGTGCGGCAGCTGCAACACCAGCTGCCACAGCACACCCACCGGCAGTGATGACAGCAGCAGTTGCAGCAGCGGCACCAGGTGCAGCCAAGCAGCATGCTGTGGGCGCAATGCTGCTCAGCACTGCCACAAGTGGCCAGTGCGTACACGCATATGGTGTTATCAGGCAGGTGCTGCGCGGCTGCAACACACTACTCCAGGCTGTTTGTTGAATGGTGTAGCAACACATGCAGGCCGTTTGCTGCATGCTGCAGCAGTGGCCTCACTGACACCATAGCCAGCTGGCCACAAAGCTAGGTGTGCATGTTCCAAGTCCCCGGGTGCATGGCACGCAGTGCATGCTTCAAGGCAATGCACGGCATACCCGATGCCGATGCCACACTCAGTGGCAGCGAAAAGGACCCACACAGCAGCTGGCAGACCTGCTGTGCTGTCAGTACACAAACCCTGTGGCACCATAGTTTATGGGCCATTACCCAGCTGCGCCCCTTTCGTGCGCTAGTGCCCCATGCCACAAGTGACAGGTGCAGTGCTGCAGTGGCTGCAGACTTTGGTGTGCGCACTATGCTCATGTTCCCCACAAATGGACAAGCCGTACATCTAATGCACGCAGTGGCGTGTGCGCTTGCACAGTTGCGTGTGTGTTGCATGGCCCACAAGTCTGTTGCATTTGCGCTGCTGCTCTCTTGGAGTGCGTGTTTTGCTGGCGACGTCATGACATGTGTACAAAACTGTGCTCGAATGTGGCCTTGCAGGTAGACTCACAGCTGCATGTTAATCGCTGCCCAAGGGCTCAACCTGTATTGAAAGTGATGACATGCACTTCAGTACAGTGTGAAGTACACAACATATTCATACACACTGTATATACTTTGAAGTATGTGGCCACAGCTGAACCAAATGTCTACAATGCCCGGCAGCACAGCACCAATGGAATGAAGGAGGCACCAGCAACGCACACGCAAAAGTGCTTTCGATGTGAAGGGCAAAATTGTTGTGCTGGCGCCGCCGCCATGTCAGCGGTGGCGGCAGCGCCATGTGCTGAGGACCTGATGCTCTGTGCCAAAGTGCACCATGGAAAACATCACAGCCATGCCCGCATGCTGCCAGTGTCAATGGCACGGCCGCCAAAGCTGTACGGTGCACAAGGCACCTGTGCTGCATGCCAGTGTGGCTTGGCACCCCCCCTAGTTCTATGGCCACACAGGTTCGCCGTGTGCATCCCTGGGCAGGAGGTACGAGTAAAGTATGTATACATAAGTGTCCGGTGGACCTGCACAGGTGGTACAGACACACACGGTGCAGCAAGAGCCGCATGTTAGCAACCAGGCTGGTTTCCGTGCAGGAGGTAGCTGAAGCTGTGGAGCTGCTTTGATTTGTCAACTGAGCGGGAGCCAGAACTGATGCTACATACTACTGTAGTACCAAGCACACTGTGCACATACTTGAAACTAAATGCACTCACTTGTGTCACCCAACCGCACTCTGGACAAGGCACAGTAATTGAGCACATGGAAACTGTGCACGATGAAGTAGTAAACACCTCTGAAGTATAGAGCAAGCACCACATGGCTGAAAAGGAAGTGAAGCGGTCTGCGATGACGTGCGCATGAGGTGACGGGACTGATAGCGCGCACTGTCCGTGCAAGGTACACACAGACACAACTGAAACCCAAGCACCAGACCAAAGCATGCACTGGCACAAGAAAGGTGTTGCGCAAATGTGTGTATACACACTTTCGAAGTACGTACAAGTGGAGGAAGGCAAGCACCTGGAAGGCAATAGTGTATGGCATCACCCTGGGGGTGTCCGTCAACCCGAGGTACCATCAGACCCTCCAGCTCCATCATTTTTAGCCCACGAGCACTGCACACAGCGACAACAGCCATCAACACCATCCACACAGCAACCAACGTTGTGCTCAGCAGCAGCACTCGCACGAACGGTGTGTGGCTACCAGGCACCGCGGCAGTAGCATGTTTGGCAGTAAAGCACATGCCACTATGTGAACGTCACCCACAGCACAGCATGGACACAATAGTATGTGACATCAATCATCAATTGGCGATGTGCCGGTGTGCATACGCATGGAGTGGAGCTGCACACTTGGCGTGCACATGGAAATGTGCAGTTCATTACAGCAGTGGCAGCAAAGCAATGTCAGCCATGGGAGTACTTGTTAGTGCACACGCTACACAGCACAGCCACAGCACCAGCAACCCTCGTGGTTGGCATAATAGGCGCACAAAGCTGTGTGGATGCTGGCACTATCTGTTGCCAAACACCATCAGTAATTGCACCATTCACGCCCTGCTCAGACATATTTGAACCAAGTGGCTGTCAGCAGCACTGGTGTGAGTGATCAGCGGAAAATGTAAGGCAAAGGCGCAGGGGAGCACGTGGCAGCGGCAGCGGGCACACTCACGCGTAGGCCTCCCTTGCAATGTTGTTGTACTTGGCGTAGTGCTCGTGCCCGTAGGCAAACAGCTTGGCCTTCACTGCCTCGAAGTTCATGGGACCATGGCCGTCGCTCATGTCTCGCTGTGGCCGACCAGGGATTGCAGTCCTGCTCTCCGCACAGACAAGGCAGCAGCATTGCCAGTATGAGCAGCAGCAGCGGCAGCATACGCTGTCCATGTGGGTCCAGCAAGGGTTGCAGCTGCGAGATTCTTGCAGCTAGGGGAAAACTTGGAACAGAAACCTGGAGGCTGTATGCTCTGCTTGGTGCTGCAAGTGCACAGTGCGCCAAGGGCAGCAATAGCAGCAGCTTTGCACACCAGCACACACCCATGCGAACGAAAGTGCAAACGAGGAAGAGGCCACGCCATGAGCGCAACAGGTAACAGCTGCAGGGTCGGGTACAAGCAGGAAAACAAATGCACCTATGGCTGGCGTCAGCACCCTTGCCAGAAACTTCAAGAAGCACACACATCGAAGTTGCAGCACACAGACATGAAGGCACCTGTAGTAGACAGGAGTCTTGGTGCCTGCCATGGCTGCCGTTTTGACCCATGTCTGGTTGCGGTACAGGTTGGTGATGGCGTCAAAGGCTGTCCTGGCTGCCTGCTCCCCGGTCATGCGCTTGAGCAAACACGTTCGAAGATCCTTATGCATGTGCCTGTGTGCGCATGGAACAAAGAAAGCGGACAAAGCATGGCATGTTGCCGCAGTGCAATCAAGGTGCGGACACGCGTGGGCAAGCATACTTAGGGGCTGTGGTGCACCGCGTGTGTGTGCATGTGGCTGGCGGTGAGGCGTGGCAGTGAGTGCCGCACCCAACAGAGTCGCAAGCAGCCCGCCTTTAAACGAAACTGCTGCTACTTTCTGTCCTGACACTTGCTGTCACAACTGCCACAGCGACCAATGAGAGCATGCTGCACTAGTTGCATCCGCAGGGGCAGAGCAGTGCAATGCAAGCTATGATGGCGGTTGTATGATTGCCACTGCTGTGTGTGGCAATGCTTGCAGTAGCGGGAGGCACGTACCCGACCCACCACGCAAACTCGTTGATGATCACCTGAACACAACACAAGCAGAGCAGCACAAACATGCAGCGCCACCTATAAGCCTGAGATGTGTCATGGCTGAGTGTGTGGACGGCCCTCCTATGCACCATGACACACGCACTGGGTAACGGGTGCATGAGACTGGTGAAAAGCGCTCATGGAGCCAGCGCATGCACCATGCGCTGCTTAACCAGCAGCCGGCGCTGGCACATGCTGTGCCACAAGTTGTTGGTTGCATGCCTCTTACTGCCCGAACCAGCTTCTTACTCGGTTTCCGGCAGGTGCCTCAGTGGCAGGCACCACGCACACCTTGTGCGCTCATGGCGTTCACTACTATTCCTATAAGGTACTTTATACACGGCAGTAACCAGCAGCGTCACTTGCAATTTTAGCGCGTTTTTACCTGTGCACGGCAGCAGCTGTTAGGCAATTACAAGCAGTCACTGCACCTAATCACAATGCCAGTATCAGCAGTGGCAGCGGCACTTACAACGTCGGCTGCGTCCACCAGCGCCCGCAGCTCCACAGCACTGACATCCTGGAAAAAGGCTCGCTTCTGTGGCGGCAGCGTGCACGCGCCGTTGAGAAATGACTGCACAGGGTAGGGCTCCACCAGCAGCTTGGACGCATACAGCTTGCACAGCGTGAAGCTGCTCCCCCCCCCCCTAGCGTCCGTGTCACACGGCAGCGTCACACACCCGGAGTTGAGCAAGCTGTCGTCAACCTCCCCCGCGCCCACGAGCTTTGTGAGCGCCACCACAAATTGCATGGTGAGGCTGTCCCCAACCAGCAGTATGCGCCTGCCCGCAAGAGCCCTGCACAGCTGGTGCTGCGTGGGTCGTACCAGCTCGCACAGCGGGTCTGCCCCCGCCCCCTGCTGCCAGACGTACTGCCAGCTCTTGTCGTCAGTGCCGGTGCACACACCGTTGCGATCCTTCTCTGTCTCTGGTTTCAAGGGGCGAGCGTAGGGCATGGGCAGGGTTGGGTCGTGCATCCATGTGCCTCCCTGCCAACTGCCCATGTTGACGCAGTGGGTGCGGTCCACTGCGGCCTTGTGCAGGCTGCCAAAAGGGTCCACATTCGCTGACGCTGCCTCCCGCTGTTGCTGCTCCCGCCGCTGCTCCTCCCGCCGCCGCTGCTGCTGCTGCTGCTGCTGTGCGTCAGTACAAGCTGCTGACAGTAGCAATGCCAGCAGCAGCAGTACAGGCAGCCTGGCCCGCGCGACCATTTGCGCCGCCAGCCGCCACACCGCCACCTCTGCTGGTCCTCGCTGGTGCGGTTATGTTGCTGCTGCAGCTGCACAGCAGCCTGCTCACTCCCACTCCCGCATAGCGGACGGCTGCTAGGCTGGTGGTGTGGTGGGGAGACTAGTGACCACTGCCGTTGCTGCCCTTTGACTGGTGCCGCGAGCAGGGGGGTGGCGTTGATGCTGCCGCGGATCCGGATGCCTCGCGCGCCCTGCTGGAATCCTCAGTGCGTTTGTGCTCAGCAGTAACTGTCCACACACGATTCGTGTGACACGAACGTGCACGCAGACTCAGGACTGTATACAGCTGTACAGTGAACAGCACACACACACGGCGGAACAGCAGCCAACACAACGCAGCTGGGAGGAGAGCGAGCACTTGTGTGGCTGAAGCACAAAGGACCAGGAAGGAGGAGGCGTACCCGCTGCAGCAGCAGACTTTGGTTCAGGTAAGCAGCTGCGGAGCTGTGACAATGCTCACCACACTGCTGCCCAACTGTCGCAGCTGAACAAAGCAGCACGCCGCAAGCAGGTGCTGGTGACATGTAGCAGCAAAGGTCGCTGCCAAGCAGCAAAGTTAGCTGGTTTCACGTCGGTGGCGCGCCGGGCACTGCCGGCACACACACCATCATCCAGCACAGCTCACACTGTGCACACGCCGAGTAAGCATGCGCATGTGGAGGTGCCTATTGTGATACCAGCAAGGTACCTGTTCACCACGCCATGTATTACTCATCATGCATAGCCTTGATTGGTAATGCAATGACTGATCAGGTGTGCGTGGCAGTGCGCTCATGTCCCCAACTTACACAATGCTGCCTGTGCCTGCGGTGTGTGTGCATGCAGACATGAAGCAAAGGCCACAGCAAGTTTGCGGAGCAGCAGTGCAGCAATAACATTCCAGCACCTGCAGCAGCCCCTGCTGCAGCCAGGTGTCGCGCTTGCTGCCGCCTCAGTGGCTGCAAGTACGGCAGCCATGCCTGACACAAGGGAGCAGCAGCAGCATCGGCACTGCGGGGGCCTGTGCCAAGCGGTGCCACTGCCAAAGCGCAGGCGGAGAGCTCGGCTGCACATAAGCACACGGCGAGTGCAGCTGCTGCTGGTGGCGGTGCTGCTACTGGGAGCGCTGACTGTGGCATCTTCAATGCCGCCCGACTTTGAGCTGCTTCAGGCGGTGCACGCGGCCAAGGAGGGTGCCATGGACATCATCGGGAACTTGACAGCCACGTATGCAGAGGACCTGCTGCTGAAAAATGCGCTCAAAAACCATGGCGCGGTCACGGAGCGCCAGCTGGGTTTGTTATTTCACAAGTGTGTCACACCTGGAGCGAACATTGTGCTGGGGGCCATTGGAGGCAGGTGCGTGCCCCCTTGCGGGTGTACTTCAAAGTACTTTTCTGTTTTTTTTATGTTTATTGTGCAAGGCACTGTTATACACGTGCACGTGACCATGCTGGTGCAAGCTGCTGGTGCTGGCAAGTACCTGTTCCTGCTGCCTATTGGCAGGGTTGACCGGTACTGTGTATTGACAGCAACGGTGGCACGGTGCAGCATTGCCAGGGGAAGCCATTGCACTGCCACAGCGTGGATCTGAAAGGTGGCCACTGGCGTGCATCGCTCCACAGGATAAGAATGTGGAGTAACATACACCCACTCACCATGAAAGCTATGCAGCTTAGCCAAATCACACGCACAAGCGGCAGCAGCCATGCGCGCTCACACCCCTGCTGCCCTGCCTGTGCTGTGGCGCCCCGCAGCCTTAGTGGCCTCCGCGATATTAGCTACCAGTACCCATTGCTGTCCCTGCTGAGGCAGCTGTGTCCAGGAGCGAATATGGAGCTACGCGATGGCTCGCGGTTAGGGCATGGTTCACTCACAGCTGGCATGTGTCCCACCAATGGCGTTGGCCGGCGGGTGGACCTGCTGGTGTACGAGTTCAGCCTGAGCGACGTCACCCACTACCACCGCCACCAGCAGCCGGAGTGCCCCGCCTTTGAGCTGGCAATCCGCACGGGCCTCACCTCCTTCCAGCACACCCCGGCCATGATTGGCCTGTTTTTCTGGGGCCCGACCTTCACCTACGACAGTGCTCAGACCTACCACGAGAGCATCTGCAAGCACTACGGCATCACGGGTATGTCGGTGCGCGATGCGGTGTGGCCGTACCTGAGGGCGCAGCGCACACCCTTTGCCTCCAAGGCAGACGTGGTCATGACTGGCACGGACCACCAGCCCAGCAGGCGCATGCACGCCTACACTGCAGGGCTGCTGGCGCTGTACGTGGCCGACCTGTTTATGATGTGGCTCCAGCGGGGGGGGCACTACGCGCCACGGCTGCTCACGTCCAACGCGCTGCCACCGCGCGAGCTGCCCTTGCCGTTGAGCAAGCAGCTGGAGCGCATTGACCTGCGCCAAGGGCGTCTCACGTGCCGGTGGGCCATCGATGTCAGGTGGGCACTCTTTTACGGCCAAACGCTGCAGGCATTGCCGGCTGCTCAGCACTTGGCCAGGCGGTGTGTAGTGCGCCCGCTGCTGCTGAGCATTGCCGCTCTTCAGCTGTGGCTGCTGCTGTTGTCGCTGCTGCTGCTAGTGCATTGGCCGTGGCTGCAGCTGCGGCACCGCTGCTGAACACTACGGTGCTCAGCGCTGCCACCGCTGCTCCTAGCAGAGCTCATCTGTCACTGCGGCACACTAGTTGAGCTGTGCTGAGGGCAGCTAGCCGTTTCTGCTCAGCAAGACCGGTGTGGCTGCTGCTGCTGCCGACGCCACCATGGCGTCTACATCGACAGTATGGCGGAACAGAGCACCACTCTCTTGTACTGTAAGCCACCACCGCGGGGACACGAATGACTTACCGCTCCTGCTGCTGCTCCTGCTTGAGCTGAAGCTGGCACGCAACCACTCGTCCCTTGCTCTTCCTTCCGTCACCACGCCTGCCGCCGCTGCTGGCTCTGCCATGGCATGCATGCAGGTACGATGGCGACCAAGCTGGCGCTTCACAGTTGGTGCTGCACGAGAGGGACGGGTGCGCACTGGAGGACCGCCCTGCCTGCGTGCACTTCAACCGCCAGGACAGCTCAGTGCTGCTGGACGTGTATACCACACAGGGCGTGCTCATCATGAGCAACTGCTATCGCCTGCCTCTCACCTGGGAAACGGAGCCTGCATTTCAGGTGCCACACCGACATAGTACTAGTAGTATGTGAGCGTGCATGTGTAGTACTGATAGTGGATGGTGCGGCACTGTGCTTGCTGGGCCACACCATGGCTGGTGTGTGGAATGTGAAGGGCCGCTTTCAAGTTCATGCTTCACATAACCGCCGCATCGAATGGCATGCGTGTGCCTCATCATCATACATGCCTGCTGCAATCCTTTTGCATAATACCGACAGGTTTCGCACATGACAACTGCCCTGTGACGGTGTGCACCCTGTTACAAGGGGCGTCCATTCGTGCAGCTGGCACAGCAGCCTGATTGAGCCACTGCCTGATCTCCACCACATGCCCGCATGCACCCTCCATTTTCCGGCTACCGCAGGTATTTGCACTTCACCGTGGCCCGGCCCGGCATACACCTGCCACCAACAGTGAAGGCGATGGGCCTGTTGTGCGCACTCCTGTGCACATGTCGCCACTGGTCCCTGGCAGCGGTGAGGCGTTCATCGCTGACCCGCCGCTTCCTGCCGGTCGTGCCATCCTTGAGGTGCGCCCAAACCCCAAGTGTTTGCCTGACGAAAAAGGGAGGTGCGGCGGTTTTTACACAGTCATTACGTTGTAATAAAAGCGGTGTGCACAGAGATGGTGCCACATGTGCCATATGTGTGTACTGCACTGCTGCTCAGGCTGTGCTGGTTTGTTGGCGTGCATGACTGCTGGTTGGAAGCACACCAGCTGCTGTGGTATTGGTGCTGTCACCTCCTGCTGTTTGTGTCACTAATGCCACCACAACCACTGTGGTCATATGCTTGGTTTTTGTATGCCTGATAGATATGCATGCAACTGATTGCGGGCGAACTCGAGAGTAGTGCCAGTGTCTGCTGCGAGACATTGCTGGCAACTGTTCAGATTTGGCATGCCATGCAGCGCACTGTGGCCCGCTCCCTGCAAACGCAGTTTCATGCTGACGGCACAGATTTGTTTAGCAGGACACGACACTGTGTAATATCAACAAAGCACGCAGTGTCGCCATTCGAAGCAGCTGCCCACATCCCAGTGCGCTGCATTAGCTCTGGCTGCGTTTCACCTTTCCACACCTCTATTCATAAAAGTGTGTGTACTCTTATTAAACTCCGCTTAGGGCGCGGAAAGCCCTTTGCACACGGTGCGTGTGACCAGGAAATC
>JAULBY010024951.1:0-17363 GCA_032358315.1 Ophiocytium majus | reverse complement strand
CTCTGTCGGATGCTGTTACTCTGCTGCTGATGTTGCTGCTGCTGTGTCTCCAATGTCTGGGGTTGAGCCTTAACACCCGGGCTTGAATGGCCAGGTAGCATTGGCCCAAGGCACGACGATTACAATAGGACATCTAAACGGACACTAAAAAAAGGTGGCAGCTGTACAGGGCACTGCAATTGCAGTTTGCAACTGGCTCGGCTGACAATGCCACAACCTGCCAGCAGTGTACGTGTACGCCCCCAATGGTGTCGACAGCTGCTGAGCATCATGCGCACACAATCCGTAGCAGCAGGGCGCGCTCAGTGTTGCTGGCGCCGCCGCATGCCTGTCGGTGTGAGGACTCAGGTGTGCCCGCGCCAAAAGGCTGCAAGGCGTCGCCTGCATTGGACACCAGGTGTTTGACCTAACTACAGCTAAACAAAGTTCATTGTACAATGGATGGCCCACCCACTCAGTCTGGCAGGGAGCCAGGCCGTTGGTGTGCACTCGCAGTTGACACTGCGTGCGGCCTGCCTAAAACTTGCGCTTGTAAAATGGCGCTTGATGATGCTAACTGTGCCGGCGTCAGCGCCGTTTTGCACATTCATGAAGCGCGTCCTAATCACTGACATTGTATTGCACATGAAGGCTGATGTCAGGCCGGTGTGGTGGCCCCCGGGGTTTGCTCGGTTGCCGACACCTTGCATGGCGTGCGTGCTCAGCGCTTCCGATCCTTGCGTCAGCAGAAAGCTTACAGTCCCATCAGCTACTCTGTCCAGAAGCTGCACATGCGCCGAGCAAGGAGGGGCAGTGACAAGGTTTGCAAAACGATTAAAAACACCGCTGGATCAAACAAAGCTCGCCGGCTGCCGCTGCAGCTCTCAGCACCCATTTGTTTCGATGGTGCAGCTGACTGGCAGTGAATGTGTGCGTAGAAGTCACTTATGTTAAGAAAGGAAAGGTGGGAGCACTAGCAATGCCACCAAGAATTTTGCCCAACGGCGTGTGCATGCACCACTCCAGTCACACTGTTGTCAGACCCTAGGCTCGAGGTGTGTGTGTGTGGGGGGAAATACAAAGGTGCAGCCATCCTTAACTGCGTCGAAAAGACTACTGCTTCACGCAACGCGTACCATGCCTTTGCACATGGTCATTTTGTCTGTTGGTGAAATTGCCCTGCAAGGCTTGCACTGCGCAATAACGCACTGTACATCGGCCTTGCTAGTGGTGGCTCACAAGCTTACCCAAGCCATGAAGAAGTCCATGGCAGTCTCCATAGCATGTCCAAAACACAGTTCAAAAAATATGATTGGTCAAACACGTCCACGCCGGTCATGACCATTGTGGCTCTGATGGAGTTCACGAGGGCGAGTGCGAATATCAGGGCGGCCAAGGCAGCGTTGCCAGGGTGTGGCATCACGTACACCTGCATGTGGCAGTCACAGCGGGGTGCCTATGTCCTGGTTAATTGATTAGAAGTGTAACATAGGTGCATGTGACGTTAGCCAAAAATACAGCGAGCGGTGTAGACATACACTTAACCACATCTATGCAAACATAAAAAATCTCAGCAAGCAGTGTCATACCTTGTGGCAAGCAGAGATGCGGCTCAGCTCCAGGCCCTAGCAGTGTCTCCAGAAATGAGGCTCAGCTCCAGGCCCTAGCAGTGTCTCCTGAGGTGTGTCCGTGTGTGTGTGTGAGTGCGCTGTCTCTAGTGAGTGCTGTTGTGAGAAGTCAGCAGTGTCGACCAATATTGTACAGTTCCGCGCTCGCTCAGCGCTCAGACCGGGGTCCTCCCCCCCGCATACTTCAACTTGCTTGCCTGTGGGGTGTGTTGAAGCCCTCGAGCTCGCTGCAGCAGGGAGCAGGACACACGTACTACTAGAGCGGCGTTTGCGGCAGCCAGTGTGCGGCCTAGGCGGCGCCTGCAGCCCCTTGGTGTCTCCTCTTGCGCTGCCGTTTCGGTGGATTTCACTTCGCGCTCGGTCACTTGGTCCCGTGACCAGGTGAGGCGCATACAACTAACTTCAACTTTGCTTGCCTGCATGTGTGTTGAAGCCCTCGAGCCGGGGCTTCAACACAGCCCACTCACTCCCTCTCGCCACCGGCGTCGCCTCACCTCTGCACCAGCAATGACGAAGCTACTGCTGGCGGCTGCCGTGGCCTGGCTTTCCGGGACCGCCGCCTTCACCCTGAGCAGCACCTCGCCGGCCGCTTCCGCCTTCACCCGCGCAGCCACAACATGCAGCAGCACTGCACGCTTCGGCCTGGCGGCAGCGCGGCAAGGAGCTGTGGCGAGCAGGGTTGACACCCCTACCATGGCTGTGGCCACTCGCTTCTCGTTCCCGGGGCTCACCAGGTGTGCGCGCGTGCTGCGCCGCAGCTGCGGCTGCGCCTCCGATTGACCGCAACTCGGGATTTTCTCGCGACAATGACAGAGAGGAGGCTCTGTGTGTGTGTGTGTTGACGGCACGCATACAATGCACCCGCACGCGCACCAGCCGCTGGGGCTCCCCTGCTAGCGTCTCTCGGCAGGATGCCGGGAGCGGCGTAGCCTCGCACAAACTTGATGCTCTCACCCCCGCACTGCGGCCGGCACCCCCCCCCCCCCGCTCAAAAACCTCGGGCCTGTTTCTCACAAGCATGCGCGCTGTGTGTTGCTGCCTGCTGCCCGCTGCTGCGCACCAGCAGCACCAGGACGGCCACCAAGAAGCTGTGCGTCATCACAGGCGCCTCCTCTGGCCTGGGGAAGGCCTGCGCCAAGTCTTTAGTTGACAAGGTACGTTGAAGTTGCTGGTGTTGTGTAACCGGTCTGCATGACGAGTCGATGGCTGCCTGACCTGCACAGCTACCTGTGGTTGCGCAGGCGTGCGGCCGGTGTCTCCCACTGTGACTGTCTGTAGGTATGGCGGCTGGTGTGTAGATAGCGGCTGCGGCGTTGCCCTGCCGGTGGCAGTTGCGTGCACAGCAGCAGCAGCACAGTAGCACCCCAACCCACCCAACGGGCGACCGAGGTGTCCTCGGTGCGCGTGCATGGTGTCCGCTACAAGCACCGACCGGTGCAGCTAGGCTCGCGTTGGCAGGACGTTGCGGCTCTGCCAATAACTGCCAATTTATAACCCTCCACTGTGCCGTGCTGTCACTACCTGTCGCCAGGGCTATATCCGCTCAAAACACATGAGTGGCAGCGGCAGCACGAGCGCACTGCCACAGATCTGTCAAACCCTCACGAGGCACGGGTGCCAGAGTGCCTTCATATCCACACACAATGGAGCTGCTGACCTCAGCTAAACTGCTGTGTTTTTGTGGTTCGTGTGTTGCAGGGCAACTACTACGTGGTGTGCGCAGTTCGCGACCCCGAGAAGATGCAGGCCGTTGCCAGGTGAGCTGCCCTGCGAATGCAGCTTCAAAAGACATAACGTGCATTGGCAGGCGCTTTATGATAAGACTTGTATTTTTTTTACCAGTGACACCCATGGGCGATTGGCTTGCTGTGGGTTGCCAGAACATGCGCGTGCGTATACCAACGGGCTGCATTTACATGCCCCATTTGTGTTTGCATGTGCTCGCACCTGTGAAACACTGCACATATGGTCAGCGTGTGCTGTGTGAGTTTTGCTTGTACAATATGGCACGTGATCTCCCTTTCACATGTGAAAAACAATTTTGTGACTTGCAAGCACGTGCTTGTTGCTCTGCACTTGTGCCGAGTCTCTGGCTATGCGCCCACTCAATTTGACGTCGAACGTGTGTTGGAGTGGCAGTACTATTAGCACATGTGAGTGCACACCACTCACCACCATGTGCTGCCCTCCCTGTGCACCTGCGCTACGTGCTCGCAGCGAGCTTGGGTGGGACCCCAAGAGCTATAAGATCATGGACCTGGACCTTGCCAGCCTGGCCAGCGTTCGCAAGTTTGCCAAGGCGCTCAAGGCCTTTGCCTCCAACCGCTCCACTGACTCTCTGGTGAGTGCGGTGTGGCGCAGCACACAGGGGTTTAAGGTGCAGTTATTTTAATTAGGCTCAAGTAGTGCTGACTCTTCTGGCAACTTTGCCAAGGCGCTCAAGGCCATTGCCACCAGCCGCTCCATTGACTCGCTGGTGAGTACGGTGTGGCGCGGCACACAAGGGTACAGGGTGCTGTTTTTGCTTTTCCTGGTGTGTAGTAGTGCTGACGGTCCTGTGCTGAGGGTTTTCAACTGGATCGTTGGCTGGTAAGGGCTAGTATGTACTTTGTGTATGTGTGAGTGTGCAGTGACATCCAAAACGGAGGGCATCTGGCGCCAACGCAGCATTTGCATGTAGTGCATGGTTGTCAGAAGTTCTGTGCCTGCGCTGCCTGCATCAGTTTCCTGGTGGAGAATATTTTCCGTACACACGCACAACAACTCTGGTGCCGCTGTGACTGCATTCCCGGCGCACGGCACCACGACACCATCAGTCCGGGCACTGTGTGCTGCACAGCTGCATCACTCCTGGGAGATGTGCACAGCCCGCGTGTACTAGTACCTCTGTAGCACACAGCGCAGTGTGTGCCCCCACTCACTCTCCACCCGCCGCTGCAGCCGCCACTAACATCACCCAAACACCCGTTGCCACCACTCGGATTTGCCACAGATCTGCAACGCCGCCGTGTACCAGCCCGCCACGTATGTGCCCGCATGGACCGAGGATGGGTTTGAGCAGCAGCTGGGCATCAACCACCTGGGCCACTTCCTGTTGGTGTCTCTGCTCATAGACACCATCAAGAAGGCAAAAGACCCCCGCGTTGTCATCGTCGGCTCCATCACTGGCAACAGGTAACAATTTGTGATCACCCATGATCGCTCATGATCAGGATCACTCACGGGCGGCACCAGCCAATAAGCTTTGCTCAGGCGCTGTCGCTGCTGTGGCAAGCCGGTGGGCCGAGCAATGCTGTCACAATCATTGCCAGGAGCAGTGGGTGCAGGGCGCCCTGTACAATGGGTCACCCATGGATTTCACTGCCATCACTGGAAGCTCTTAACAATGACTACGTTAAGGTTTTGTGTCTTTGTGACAGGTGACGCTGACACAACACAGCACCACTGCATCCACACGCCCCACTGCGCCACATGGCACCAGCCGCACATTGAACATAACTCATGCCTGCTTGTATGCACCCCTCTGCTTGCCGTGGCTGGCACTGCGCAGCAACTCCATTGGCGGCGGACTGGTGTACCCGCGCGCTGACTTGGGTCAGCTGCAGGGCCTGGAGAGTGGCGGCACCAATCCCATTGCCATGGTTGACGGCAAGGTGTTCAACGGCGCCAAGGCCTACAAGGACTCCAAGGTGAGACACCCGTCTGTGAGGCAAAAACATGCTACTACTGTATGTAGTAGCGTGCTATTATACATGGGTTGAGCAACTGATTCATGGATTGCTAGCTGTCATGGTCCAATGTGTGTGCACGGCGGTGTTGGGGCATAGTTCTTGGGGCTTGGTGATAGCGGGGTCGTGTGCCGCTGTCATGGTGGCTAAAGCTTGTGTTTCACACCTGCTGCTCCTGGACTTTCAAGACTGAACTAGTTCTGCTGGCACTGGCAGTGGCGTTGCCATGGGCCCAACCACTTGCAGCACTGCTTCGCCATGCGTGTGGACATGATCGTGCCGCCATGTGCGCCCATATGTGCAACCTGCTGCCACGTTAACCCTGGCGGTATACGCCGTCTATGCACTGCCGCTTGTTGTGCGTGCGTGATGGGGGTGTACAGGTGCTGAACATGATGACGGTGAACGAGCTGCACAAGCGCTACCACCAGTCCACGGGAATCACCTTCACCTCCATGTACCCTGGCTGCATTGCCGAGGTGTGTCTGCCCCCCACAGATGCCTGTTACCCCTTCATTTTCTAGAGGCTCTTGCAATGCGGGTTGGTTAATTAAAATCAGGCAGCCAGTACATTGAGGCATGCCACAATTTAAAAGGATCCTGCAAAAAAAGCTGATGTTGAATGGCCAGCTGGAAGGGCGGGGCTGGGAGAGGGAGACAGCAGGTCAAGCGGCCCGATTTCAAGTCACCTTCTCTAGGGGTGAGCTGAAAGGGGAAAAGCTGGTCGCATCGAGCACGCCTGCTCACTGTTGCTGGCATGCCTTCGCTAGTTTGCGCGCATGTGCAGTGACCTCTGTGGCAATGATACAGAGCAGGTCCGAAAAGTGGTATCATGGTCCAGCGTGTGATGCCGCCACACCAGCTCCTCACAATCATAAATAAAAAGCATTCAGGGCTGGGCTCCACCCTAGTACATGTCAGCGTATGACACACCCATCCCTGTGCACACTCATCAATACTTGTGGCGGCATTGTACAGCCCAACAGCTACACACAATGGTGCTAATTCACCGCTTGCTGCACTTGCGTCTGGGGTCTGCTGCTGGTCTGCTCTTTTCCCGCCCTTGCGTTGTATGCCGCGCACAGACCGCTCTGTTCCGCGAGAAGCGCCAGTGGTTCCGCAAGCTGTTCCCCCTGTTCATGAAGTACGTCACGGGTGGCTATGTGGGGGAGGACGAGGCTGGTGAGCACTGGCACACTCACACGCACCACAGCACACGCTGCGGCACTGCAGTGGGGCATGCCCTGAGTTGGACGCTTAGCAGCCATGCAGCTGCTGCTTGGCAGCAGCAAACCATTATGTCACATTTTGGCCGGCAGGGGGGGCTGCGTGGTTGTTGAAAAGCGAGTGCCTATGCACACACCCTTGGTCACAATAATCCATTTCTGTTGCCACTCTGCAGCTGCTCCTGCGCGGCAGGCATGTGCCAGAGCACCGTGTTTTGTTGGCCATGTCTCTCACACCTCCTGCTTTTGACATTTGTGTCTTCTGTGTTGCTTTTTGTTTGGCTGGTGCAGGGGAGCGCCTGGCTGCGTGCGTGGACTCGGAGGCCACCAAGAAGAGTGGCGTATACTGGAGCTGGAACGGCAACGCCAAGCAGGTAAAGGGTCCTGCAGAGCAGTTGTGCTGCATGCCCAGCATAACAAAAAGATACCACGTACTATTGGCCACGGGCTGAGCAGTTGTTGGGAGCCCAATAGGAGCGAACGTCGAGCGTGCACACATGCTGGGGTAGCGAGAGACCCAAGCGCCGTACAAGCGGCAGCACCGCTACATTCCGCCCCTGCATGCCTCAAAAAGAAGCGCGCTTAGCGCATGCCCACTCGCCACCCCTCTCTCTCCACGAACGCACCAACACACTCTCTCCCCCCCCCCCTGCTGCAATTTACGCTTTCGGCGCGCGCGTGCGCTCCAGGTGGGCGTGCTGAAGAACGGCGTTGTCGTGGGCGCGGGCGGCTCTGGCGGCGACCTTTTTGAGAACGAGCAGAGCGACATGGTGCGCGACGCCGCGCGCGCCGCCAAGATGTGGGACCTCAGGTGAGCCATGGCAGACAAGCGCAAAAAAGTTGTGTTGTATCTGATGTGTGGTGGCATGCTGCGCAAGAAGCGGGGTGAGCGCTGCACGTGGCTCCCACGGCAACCGGGTGTGTTGCTGCTCTGTGCGGCACCGGCAGGGTGTGGTGTTGTCATGTGGCGAGACCTGTGCTGTTGGGGCAGGTTGGCAATTGCAGAGGCTTGTGCACGCGCGTGCTGCTGGGGTGTACTGCAGCCGGCAGAGTACCTATGTCTAGGTGTATACTTCTTAAATTACTTCTGAAGTTCCTACCGGTACGGAATAGTACTGTAGAACTTCCGAAGTATGTCTCATGTCTCTACGTGGCGGAAACATGGCCGGTTCACTGCTGCACGCCGCGATGCATTGTACCTGGGCCATTGCACTCCCACAAATGCAACAAAGTACCACCACAGCTGTGCGCTCACCCGCCTGTGCGCTATTTCCTTCCCTTGCTGCTGCGTGCGCCGCTCCCTGCACCTCGCAGCTCTGAGCTCACTGGTGCCAAGTGGCCCGCCGCCTAAGGGGCAACAAAGTGATGACAACAGCCAAGGGTACCTGCTGCGCATGCGCCAGCGCACCGGGCGGGCGTTGGGACCATGTGCATGAGTGTTGGCCAGCGTAGGGCTAGTGTGGGACTGAGGCCTTGCGCGCAGACACTGTCGCCATTGCCAGCAGCAGCAGAGCAGGCCCAGGAGGGCGCCGCTTCAGGCGCACACACGCGCACCATTTTTGTGTGTAAACTGGCAGTAGCACTGTAGTTCTTCGAAGTATACTGTGGTCTGTGGTTTTGTAGCAATAGAGGCCTATTTGCCCCCCCCTGTTCACTCCCACTGTTATACACTTACAGTAGATGCTGGTGCCGGCAGTATGTGTGGCAGGCTCGACTTGTCAAACATGCGCAGGCCACCCGCCCATGCGGTGTGTACCATAGACCTGGGCCCCTATTATTATGAGGAAAAGAACATTGCAGGAAGATTGTACCGCACTGTCATTTGCACGGGCTGTGAGCATATCGTTCACCCAAACGATACAAAAGATGAGACGTGATTTGTTTTCGTATGCGAATGTGTTTCATGCATACTTGGGTGTTTCTGCCTGTTGGATGTTGACAGTTGGAGAGGCCTTGCCACATCGGTAGCCATGGCCGGCACATGCACAAATGCGATTGCTGCCAGAGCAGTCTGATGGGCCATGGGAGCCACCGGCCTGTTGAGCAGGTGAGTGTAGCTGGGCAAGCCGCAGCATGCATGCACAGTAGACAGTAGTAGCCACTATATCCTACCCTGCTGATAGTGAGTGCGACCTTCACTGACGCATTGCCCGGCT
The DNA here is from genome assembly GCA_032358315.1 of Ophiocytium majus. Taxonomy (NCBI): domain Eukaryota; class Xanthophyceae; order Mischococcales; family Ophiocytiaceae; genus Ophiocytium; species Ophiocytium majus. The sequence continues at coordinate 8,646 of JAULBY010024951.1, read as the reverse complement.
TGTGACGTACAGAAGAACGTGTCTATACTTCAACAAGTACATTGTGCCAGCCAGAGTATGGGCTGCTAATAGTTTGCACTTGCATGCTGCACTCAGAGTTCGCGCCAGCATGCAGCAGCAGCGCACATGGCACCTGCACCATCCAAACGCACCCACACCCAAAAACACAATGACTGTGTGCAACGTCAACCGTACTGTGACACTGTGCTGCCGCTGCATGTGGCACACGGTGCCGGGGCTTGGTGTGTTTATGCCTGATGATTGTGCAACAGTCGCGTGCCAACGACGAAGATATGCAATGGTGTTCATATGTAGTGGCTCATGGTTCTGTGGGCAAGAGAACGGAACGGGACAAGTAACAAAGGAGTGTTCACACAAAAAGAACCACATGCGCTGAATATAAATATTTACACAAGCACCCGGCATGCCACGCCATGCCATGCCATGCAAATGTGCATGCCCAACATCACTTGCACAGGTGGCATTGCATAATGATTGACAGAAAAACGGCTACCGTCAATTGCCGACATAGGATGGCGCCACTGTTGCGCGCATACTCGGGGGGAGGAGACACCTGGGTATCACGAGCGCGCCTGCACAGTGTGCAGCGTGGCTACACAGCAACTCCAAAGCGGCTGCAACAACTGCACCTGTTGAAGCCGTACCCCTGTGCGATAAACGCTGAACACTAGTACTAGAGTGTGTGGGCGGCGGCAACCCTCATGCCTCTTCGAGAGACAGGGTCTGCTGTGCCAGTGCCTAGGCGTGTGTAGCAGTGTAGCAGCATACGACCATTACACCAGCTTCACCGGACACCGCCATCTTGTGTGCGCACATGGCAAGCAGCGCACTGCTGCGTGTTGTGTACCGCTGCCCAAAACCATCACAGGTGCGGCACATGTGGCTGGCTGCCGGTTGGAGACCTGCCTGTGGACAAGAAATGTAGTTGGGGGTAACGCTATGGTGTGGACTTGCCACAATAGGGGAACCCAGCTGCTCAGCCGCTGGGAGGGGGGAGGGTGAGCAGTGACTGGTAGTGGTGGCTTGGCGCCCTAACACTTTCTGCCGCTCTGAGAGTGTGTGCCGGCTGGGCAATCTCCCAGGATCCCTTTTTCTGATGCTCCTGTGGAGAGGCCAGAGGGGTTGCTGCTGAGCAGCAGCGGGTGCTCAGCACATCAGAGTGCTCAGCACTTGGGGCTCCGCTGTAGCCCAGGGCTAGCCACAGCAGCCCCCCCACCAGCCGCAAGCACTAGGCAGCGACCTCTGATGCATGGCGCTGATAGCGGCCGAGCCCATGTGCTCGGCAGCAGCCCGCCAGCAGAGCAGTGCAGCGTGCTCAGCAGCAGCGGCATGTGCTCAGCAGCAGCACCGCATGCTCAGCAGCAGCAGCTCCGCACAGGTGCTCAGCAGCAGCGGCGGCTGGTGGTGGCCATGGGCGGCTCACTTCCAGGTGCCCCCAAACCCCTCCGGTGAAGGGCCCTGGTACCATTCCGGGTAGTCAAACACCTGCCGCCAGGCATAAAAGGCTACCGCCGCTACAAAAGCGCCCGTGTAGGGCGCAAAAAACGTGATCCACGCATAGTACCTGCGCATGGAAGCGGCACACGTGTATGCACCAGCGTGGATGAGAGGCAGGGAAGCTTTTAAGCGCACAGTGGCAGGCCCATGCACGCCAACTTCAGGCCCCGTGTTGATGATGACGGCGCGCGGTGCTGTGAACCATGAAGGCGGAACGCAATCAAAGTTACAGGGAGAAAGCCAACCTGCAAGAAAAACCAAAGAAGTACAAGTACCCAAACATGTTTGCTTCGCATTTGTGAATGGTGCATGTGATGACGCAGGACAGTGCCCGGGGCACGGCAAAGGGGTGTGGCACCACTATGCAGGCGTTGCTGATGTGGAATCCACGTGCAGGCATGGTGCGGGCACACGGCCTTACCTTGCGACATGTGTCACTGACACACCATGAACTTTTATTTTAAAAACTCCGCTTGGGCGCGGAAAGCCCTTAGCACACGGTGCGTGCATGTACAGATCCTGTGTCTGCAACAATGCGTCACTGCACACGGTCAAGCGTCCAGGCGTGTGCTTGCTTGTTTACTTGACAGCTCTGACTGGCAGGCCACAATAGGCCGCACATGCGCAACTTTGTCGCACACACCAACTACACTGGGGAGCCACCACCGCGGGAGCAGCCACCACCACCAGACCTCAACGAGAGGCGAGCGGGGCGTCCGAGTGGGCAGGCCGGCCCGCCATAGGATATACCGCCGTCTGGAGTCCCTACCTCATGCATGGACGACTGTGAAGACCTCCACAGCCCGCGCTCCTTCTCTGACTCCGCGGCGTTTGCCGTCGACGACGACGACGATGACTTCGACGCCGACGAGCGCCCGCGCTGTGTCACGGACATCCGCGGCGACCGCACCCTCACCTTCAAGCGCTCCGCCGTGACCTGGAAGCAGTTCTCGCCGCGCGCCGCGCGGCTCACAGCGCACGCCGGCAGCACTGGCTGCTCAGCAGCAGCCGTCGCTGGTGCATCATGCTCAGCAGCCAGCGGATGGAGCTCTCCTGAGGCCGCCGCCGCCGCCGCTGCAGCCGCCCAACAGCATCCAACACGCACCAGAGGGTCTGCGCCTGCGCCGCAACGACCGCGTGATGCGGGGCCGCAGCAGCGGGCACGCATGGGCCACTGGGCGGCGCACGTGCTGCTGGAGGCGCTGGGGGCGGTGCCGAGCCAGCGCGCCATTCTGTTTCTGCGGTGCCCGGGGAGCGCGGCGCTGGCGTACCGCAGGTGGAACGCGGGGGACGGGGTGTGCGTGGGGCCGTGGCAGCTGCTACAAACGGAGCAGTGAGTGCCTACTTTTATGCTTCGCACAGTACTTCTGAAGTACTACAGTAGTACTTCAGTAGTAGGAAGTGTGATGTAATGGTAATGACATTATACTTCGAAGTATGTTGATATTCCGAAGCACCCGCGCGGGCGGAGACTGTGAGAGGAAGAAATTGGGGGGGCGGGGGAGGGGGGGGGACTTTGGGAGCCACTGAAGCTGTTGTACTGCTGGTAGTGTAAGCAATGGGCAGCGGCATTCACTACAGCTGGCAATGCAGTGGGAGGCACCGGGGCGGTGGTCATGAGTTGATGTTGACGTAGTTGATGCGGCAGCTACTTTTAGACAAGGGGGTAGCTGGTAGCCCGTCCCCCACCCGGATACTGTTGGTTTGGTGTTGAGCAGGGCGGTAACCGCCTGTCAAGCGGTGGTGACTTTCGAGTGACTTGCCACAGAGTTGCGCTCCACTCGCCTTGGGCTGCCAGGGGTGAACAAAGCGTGCAAGAGCAAGACGTAGCCTTGGGGTGCTGCCAATTGACAATTGGCACACAGTAAACATCAGCACCCACCGCTGGCATGGCCACAGTGGGCAAAGCCGGTTCCACAAGGGCAAGTGGCAGTGTGGCGGCTGCTGCGTTTCCAACCGCTTCGATGCCATGCTGCAGCACGCACTAAGGGCATGGCATGCGTGACCCCTCACCAGCCGCTGCCACCGCGCCTGAAGCCTGCCGTAACTATGGCGCACTCGTGCAAACACCGCAGGGCTGGAGTCGCGGGCTGCGTCATCAAGTCCGGCGTCACCCTGAACGTGCCGGACGCGTACGCCGACCCAATGTGCGCCGCCACAGCAGCCACGGACAGGTGAGCAAAACACGCCTCATGCATTTGCCAAGCTTGAGCTGTGTTGGCCCGCCAGACAGACACGCGCACACATATGCATGGGCGCGTGAGCAGGCGCTGCAGATGGCGGTGATGCCATGCTGCTGGTAAGTCCCTGCAGACCACACACTCTCTGGTGTGCAGCCGTGAGGCAGGGTGATGTTGCACCCCTTTCGCCTGCGCACCCTGCTGCCGGTTTTACTCTTCATGATTTTCAGTGTAGTAGCAGTAGCATCGTGGTAAGTTTATACATAAACTTCGAGGTATTAGATGTATGTGGCCCAATGTAGCAGTAGTAGGGAAACGTGTAAACTTCCAAACTACTTCGAAGTGTATCTTGACGTACATGTACAACAGTGGTTTACAGTACCGGTACCACTTATAAGTTCCATGGTTACTGCTTCCACCTAAGCACCTCACCAACCCTGCGTATGCGCACACGTTCGCTGGTCCAACCCAGCTTACAGCAGCACACGAGCGACTGCCGCCCCTGCCGGCAGCGACACTTGCTCGCCCACAGCAACCACCCCCTAGCCCCTTTTCACACCATCGCGCATGGCATGAAGTGGCACTGCGGGCGCAATGCCATGCCCTTGCGTGCAGCTGCGGAATCCGCACCCTTGTGTGCGTGCCTCTGCGGAGGGAGACAGGGCGCGTCGCGGGCTGCCTGCAGCTCGCAAACAAGTTGGTGCCGCATGGGGCGGGGGCGGGGGCGGCCGGCACCGGCAGGGGCGACGGCAGCAAGTACAGCCAGGAGGATGTGCATGCACTCAAGGTGGGCACTGCCGCCAGTTTGGCCTTACCAGGTTGTTGTGACGGCTCGTGCATCGGACGCGTGTGAGGGGCACACGCCTTTGCAGCGTTTGCGTGCTGGTTTGTGCACACCGTCTCGGTTGCTGAAGTCACCGGAGCTTGGCTCCGCAGTTGCATGAGCCGCTTTGATTGTCCACATGTAGTACACTTGTTTGTACGTTTATAGATACAGTGCACTCGCTGTATAGTGTGGGGTAGTGTCACAGCCCCTGACCCCGCACTATATCGAGACCCACACTATATAGAATAGGGCATTGTACATAACTTTGTAAAGTATGTTGTGGGCTGTGACAGGCCGCTGGACCCCACACTAGATCGCATACCGCACTTTGTCAAAGCACACTATATCCCGAGTGCGCTGTACTCCAAAGTATACATCCACATGCATCCACTTCCGGGGAGTGCAGGCCTTTCTAAGTGTAGGCAATTCTGCGCATGGCAGCGCAAGAGGGGGAGGAGCACACACGGGTTCCCAACACAGCAATTTCCTGTCAACAAGGAGCGAGCCGATGCACTACCCACGGCTGCGGCTAACAGGCACTGCGCGCTCCCAATGCCTGAGCCACGTGAGCGCTTGCGAGGGGGGAGCCACACTAACCCTTCAGGACAGCTGACATGCTGTGCGTCACTGCTCTTGTAAGTGCACTTGCAGTGCAACATGAAGCGCTTCTCCGCTGAGCCATGCACAAGCACCTCACTCACACCTCACCTCCGGTGGTGCTGCTGGCGGCCTGGCGCCGCTCCGGTGTCATGCTGCAGGCTCTGTGCCTGAGCGTGGGGAGCGCGCGGGTGCCATCGGAGGCCGCCGTGCTGCACCTGTGCCAGGAGCTGGCGGCAACGGTGCGTGCGCATGCGCACTTACACGCGCAGTGTCGCAGTGTCATTGCAACTTACCAGGTACAGTAAACCCACGGGGGTGCACCACCGTGGGCACCAGCCTTGTATGTCTGGTAGGTAGCCTGCGGAATGCACCTGCACCAAGACGTGGTGGGCGCGACGCCCCCTTTTGGCACCACTGTGGCGCTTGCTGCGGGGGGGAGGCTGCTGTCACCGCTGCTGCTGTCATGGTGCGTGCACATGTATGCGTGCGCAATGAATGGCCTTGTGTGCGCAGCATGCCGCAGTGCCGCAGCGCCGCCAGTGTTGCCAGTGCGGACGCGCTTCCATAGACGGACATGACATGCCATCACTCTGTGCTATCCGTCCAGAGGGGGTAAGTAAGGAAGAATACACCCCTACTTGCAACCCTGGTCCTCCGGCGAGTGTACCAAGTGCCCGCCTTCATCTGAGGCCAAGCGCAACTGACCGCACGACACCCTCGATGCCCCGTGCACACTGTGTTGGAACAGCTGCAGCCGGGACCCACCGCTGCACCTGCGGATGCGCAGGCCCTCCAGCACCAGGCAGCACCTCCGGCTCAAGAGGAGCACGTTGTCGCAGTGCCACAAGCAGGAGACGCCGCCTGTGCGATAAAAGCTGCACAGGCTTGCAGTGCGGTGCAACCTGCACAGGCTTGCACTGCGCAGGCTGTGCAGGAGGCACAGGAGACGACCGCGGTGCCGTCCGTGCAGCTGCCTGGTGGCGCCACGCCCCCGCAATTGTCTGGCGGCGCCACGCCCCCGCCATCGTCTGGCGGCGCCACGCCCCCGCCATCGTCTGGCGGCGCCACGCCGCCGCCATCGACGCCACCACCGCAGCATCATCATCATCAGCAGCACGGTCCCCAGGAGCAGGTAAGGCGCGTGTTGGCTGCGAATCCTTGTGGGAGCGCGCTTCGGAGCGAAAAACACACGTGCACAAAGAGTATGCATATGCTACAGCTGCAGGACTTGGTGCTACCGCCACAATGTCAATGTTGCATGGCCGCAGCGCAGGTTGAAGTTGAAGTTGTACGTTTGTGAACCTCCGCTTGGGGCGCGGAAAGCCCTGTGCGGATGGTGTGCGCGACTGGGAAGTGCATGATCCAGCATGCTCTCCTCCCCTGCTGCTAGCCAACAAGACTACGATACGCAGCGGCATGCACCATTATGTAAGCCAAGCATGTTGCTACAGCTAAAGCTGCAGTTCAGGTCACGGGGCTGTAGGCGCTGCGATGTGCAGTTAGCTAGCTGCGGGCATACATCTGTACACAACTGTTCAGGGCTGCCTGCCTGCGCTATGAAGAGCATTTGGAACCCATCATCATGAGGTGCCCGCAGCCGTGCACTGCGCCATGCGGGTGCAGCCGCGTCACACGGCCACGGTGTGACCGCCCGTGTGAGCAGCAGAGGCCGTCACAGCCTCGGTGCCGTGCGCTGGAACGCTCCACAGTGAGAGCTTGGCCCGCAGCCGAGCCGCAGAAGCACGAAAACTGCATGCGCTCACGCACGTATCACGAGTGAGAGGGTACCCCGCGCCCCTAACCCACAACAGCACCAGCACTTCATCATATGTGCTCACACAGTGTGTGACACGCACTGTGGCACGCGCGAAACGCGCGCCGCATCACGACAGGCGGCGCAGAGCGCGGGGTCTCCGTCCATGCCAGCCGCACGGGCGCGGCTGCAGAGGCAGATCGACAGGGCCTCGAGCTGCCTGGACCTTTTGGTGAGCGTGCGGCTGCCGCAAGACGCGTGTGACTTGCCAGGCGTGAGTTAAGCCTTCAGAGGTGGTGCTGGCTTGCATGTTGCGTGGGCAGAGTGGTGCGCAGTGCGTTATTGTGCACAGAAGGGGCGTCAGTGGCGCCAGTAGCGAGCACCGGCAGCATAGCCGTGTGTAGGGTACGACTTGCAGGACGTGTTGGGTGTATGGCGCATGCTGTGGTGTGGACACGGGTACGGGCCGTACGGCAGTCGCGTGACTTGCACAGCCCCTGGGTAGCTGTTAACTACAGTAGCTATGTGATACCACAGTAGTATTTGTATTACTCATGGTACTCCTTTGAAGTACCGTACCTCTAAGTATACATCTGGTGTACTGGTACATGCGTTGCATTGTTCAGGGATACCATGCCGCGCGAGTGCCCACACTGTCGATAGCTGCACAAAGGGTGTGTGTGTGGCAGTCACACACTTCAAGTGAAGTATCCGGCAAGCCATCCCAAGTGCCCTGATACATTTGGTCCGCTGCCACCCGTGCATGCAGGCGGACGTGCCAGACCTGGACTTGGAGCGGGAGGACCGGAGCAAATTAGCTGTGACTCACCAGCAGGCACGCACCGCAGCCCCAGGCACATTTACTGCAATACTTTTTGCATGTCCAGCATGACTCTTATGCACGCAGTGGCAGTAGGGCATGCACGCAGCGGGCAATGAAGCTGGCGCGGTTAGGCAGTGGCACTAGGTTTGTGCAAGCATGTGGTGGCTGTACATGCATCGTGTGGGACGTTGTAGGTGCACTTGTGGGCTGCGAGCGCAGCAAGGGCAGTGCTCACACTAGTCACTACAGCGTGAACGCCGCCAGCGGGCGTGGTCACGGTGTATTGCAGGCAGCTGCCGACGATGACATGCTTTTTGCAAGTGTGGCAATGCATACACGGCTAGCACCAGCGATGCAGTTCTCATTCGCGCGTTTGGGGTGCCGGCTGACCGTTTGGCGTGCCATGTGACACTGTGCGTGCCTGCCGCGCGTGGTGGTGGCACAGATGGAGTACAGCAGCAGAGCGGCCCGACGGGCCGCGGCAAAGGCTGATGAGGTACGCGCAGGTGCAGCACCGGCCGGGCTCAGGCACTTTGGGCCTGGCTTGAGTCTGTGCTCCACACACGTACTGTCGTATGCTATGGCGTAATGCACTTGCATCAGCATGAGCGCGTTCAGCACGTGTCCCATCCGCCCTTGAAGCAGTCTGTCCCAAAACATGATGGCGCGTAACGGCTGGCAGTCGCGGTCAGCATGAGACCTCGGCGCCTATGGCATAGGTGTGTACACACACTACCCCACCCGTACACGAGTTTGCAAGCGATCCAGCGCGCGCCGAGCGCGTGTGGCGCGCAAGTCTCTGTAGCCGCATGTGGCCCAGGGCAACCTGAGCAGTGCCACTGCCTGTGCACACCCACCAGCTGCACCCGCCTTAACCACCGTCGCCGCCACACCGCCGCCCGCCCCCGCCCCGCCACCGCCGCCGCCGCCGCCGCCGCCGCCGCCG
>JAULBY010024940.1:0-17365 GCA_032358315.1 Ophiocytium majus | reverse complement strand
CCACTCCGCGCCCCCCCCCGGGGCCCCTCTCCCCCCCCCACCCCCCCGATGCGGGAGATCTCGAGAGACCGGCAATTTTGCTGCAGCCGGTGCAACCGTGCCTTTCTCTTCACAGCAGCAGCGGTCAACTTGCGCTGAGCCACCGCACTGCCGCGCTCGCAGCGCAGGCAGCAGAGGGCAAGGATCGCAGCGCTGTAGGTGGTGCTGCGGGTGCTGCCGCCTAGTCTCCCTGTTTGCTGCTGCTGCCTCTTTCTCCTGTGCAGCTCTGGCACAGGTTCGCGCTCTGTCAGCAGACTTTGGACCCGCACGCGCGTACGCTTGCAGCCCCAACTTGGGGATGTATGGAGGCGCGAGGACGGCGCAGCGGAGGCGGGTGTGCGAGTGGTGCCGGCGGCGACGGCGGCCCTGCAATGGCTCGCCTTCGCAGCCGTGCGCAGCTTGTGTCATCAAAGGCACGGAATGCGTGTTTTTACAGGCAAGTCTCGACTCACTCACGCAACGAAGATGACAAGAATCGACTGCATGCAGTGGGCCACAGCCTTGCGCAGCGGGAGCGGCACACGTGTATGTACCTATCCATGTGTGATGTAGCAGCTGCAGCACCAGCAGCAGGGATTAACAGAAGCAGCGTTTTTCAAAAAACTTAGTCAAGAGAGCCCGTTCGGTTGCTGAAACGTCCAATCCCACAAGGGACGCGCTGCACGGAGACAGCAGTGTGTGCTTCACCAGCAAGGCAGTCACCAAAACACCTACTATGTGCTGCTGTGCCGCCCTTCCCGCTACCACCTTCACCATACCATGTGCCGCCTTGCCCGCTGCCACCGTCACAATACCATGCCTGCTCCTGCAGAGGCAGCGCCCCGGCCCCAAAAAGGCTACCGCACTCGATAACGCCCAGCAGCATTCTCACGGGCGGCAGCTGCTGCGCGGGCTGTCCAGAGGCCCCGCTGCCACCCAGTCAAGCCTCCTTGGGCCCCAGGAGCGAGCATGCCTGGAGGCCTTCAACGTGGCCATGGTTGGCACGGGAGTGATGCCAGAGGCAACACTCGTCCAAACCGCCACTCGGCTCCTGACGCACGGAGCAGCGGGCCTGAGCATGAATATGACGGCGGCGACGCTGCAAGGGGGGGGGCTGCGAACGCTGGAGGCCGGCGAGCGTCACCGGGCAGTCGTGGCGGCGGCGGAGGAGTGCATGCTGTGGTGCGCCATCGCCACTGGCGCCGCAGTCCGCAACCCAGGTTGGTGCTGTGCACAGCGTAACCACTACTACATGGGACTGTGCTCAGCAGTACTGCTGCGCACCAGCGCCAGCACCGCTAATGCAGCCGCTGCCGGTGGTGTCCAGTGTCTGCTGGTGAAGAGAAATGTGCACCGCGGTGGTGGCTGAGCCGCAGCAGGAGCAGGGTAGCGGAAGAGGGGGAGGGGGCTGTGGCAAACGCAGCGGCGCCGCACAAAAGCCCTGCGCACGATGCGTCCAGGGCGCGGCACCTTGCTGGCTGCAGATTGCTGCGGAGTAGGCAGCGGCAACCCTGTGTATGTGCTCAGCAGCACTGGTGTGCATCTGGCTGCCGCAGCGACACAGCCTGCTCACACGCTTGCTGTGCTCGCTGGCACCGTCGCAGACGATGTGCAGGCTGCTGCAGCGACAGCCTGCTCACGCGCTTGCTGCGGTCGCTGGCGCCGTTTTGCAGACAACGTGGAGGCTCACGCGCTTGCTGTGCTTGCTGGCGCATTTTGCAGACAATGTGGAGGCGGCAGACTGCTACGCGGCGTGCGCGGCGTCGGCCATGAACGTGTGCCGCAGCGGGGAGCTGGCGCTGGTGGAGGTGGGGTACGCGTGCAGCGCGCTGCTGTGGCTGTCGCTGGTCAGGGAGGACCAGAGGAGGTGAGCAATGCTGGAATATTTCCACCTCCAGCACACAGCAACACCCACACAGCAACACCAAGGCTGCTGAGCACGTGGTGCTCCCACCCTGGGCCCCACATGCCAGTGTGTGAGCAACACCAAGGCTGCTGAGCACCTGGTGCTCACACCGTGGCCCCACAAATGCCAGTGTAGCCGTCATTCAAACGCTTGCGTAGGGCGGTGCGTTACGCGGCCGCGGCGCCCGCCTGTGCAAGCTTGCGTGCCGCGTCCTTCGTTTTGGTACTCGATAGGTAGTTGCAGTAGAAGTAGGATGTCACCGGTAGGTTTTACAAGTCCGAAAGCACATGCGCGTGCATGCAGCACGCCACGTTTTGGTGTGCAGAGCGCGGTGCAGCTGGCGGATTGTCAGCCGAAAGCAGCCAAGCGCGGCAGCGCATTGAATGCGCCTGTACAAAATGCCTGCTGCTGTACCAGACACAGCTCTGGTGTGGTGGCCGTGTGTGTGCTCCAATTGCGCACATGTACACATGGTACAGTGCGTACCCATGCGCGGCAGCTGCGTTACAAGATTCGTCCTGGTCGCAACTCTCTCATTGTGTGTACTGTACCACAAGGCCTGATGCCCCCGCCAGCGCCATTCAGGCACGCTCCTGCGCCAACCCACAGCCACACTGCGGCACCCATTCAGTGACCCCTCTTTAACACACTTCGAAGGACTTACTTCGCAGTACCCTGCAGCACACAGCAGCCACGCTGCGGCACCTGCTCAGTTTCTCCTCTATGACACCTCCCACAGCACACAGCAGGGCGGCCGCGGTATGCGCTCATTGCTAACCAGAGACTGCATGCATTTGGCGCAATGCCCTGCCCCTTCCCCCTTTTGTGCCAGAATTTATGCATCGCTGCGAGGGCTGTACGACGTGGTGCGCACCATTGCGTCCGCGCACACGGCGGAGGTGCGGCGCAGGGGGCGCCCCGACAGCGGCGATGGGTGCCTGCCGCTGGACGTGTGGGTGATCATGGAGCTCTTCCGGGTGGTCATGAACTCTGTGGACGCGTCCATACAGGGGAGCCAGGGGGACCAGGACACCTGGTGAGTGCGGCGGCTGTGTGTGCACCAAGTGTATACTTCAACATATATACTTCGCAAGTATATAATTCGAAGTATATATACATATGCAGGTGTACTGCCTGTCTCGTTCACAAGCGACAGCATGTATCGTCGCGCGTTTTCCAGTCGCATGCACGCCGTATGCACAGCGCTTCCGCGCCCCAAGCAGAGTTTGATGAAAGCACTGCCTGTGCTTGTGGATAACTGTACCGGTACTATTGGCTGCTGGTATGTTGGCTGAAGGTGGCCTGCAGTGTGCTTTTTGTACAGTGAGAATCAATGCAGCATCATGCTTGCAGTACTTGTGAGTGAACCGTATGGCGTTGAACGGGCATTTACGTTGCTGCTCTATAATGGAGTATGCTGCGCCTGGGCTGTTCGGCGTCACATGTTGAGGACACCATGCCCGGGGTGAAGACACTGCTGCACACTAAAAGCAGCGCTGCTGGGCACCTGGCCAAACCATACCACCTGCAGTGTACCTGGTGCAGCGTTTCACAGCATAATGGTCGTGTGTGCACCTTACCGCCTGCAGTGCACATGACGCAGCGTGTCGACCGCTTGTGCGCGCTCGCACAGAGGCGTCGCACTTGCTCGCGCAAGTGCACACCACATGACAGCCCAGTTCACCCTCCTTCACCGTACTTGCGAAGTACTTGTGTAGGTGATGATATGTTAACCTACTACTCTTGAAGTACTTAAAAGTGGTTCATCCAACCCCACTCTAACCTCTTGTTTGTGGTTGTTTTTCTCCCTGACAGGCCGTCGTGGGCGCGCTGCAAGCCCGTGGGCAGGGGCAGCCCTGGCATGGCGCTTGCTGCCTTTGCCTTCAAGGTGGAGGGGCTGCCTGATGTGCGGCTGGCCGCCCTTCAGCGGCCTCGGCCTCAGGAGGACGAGACATGCGCGCTGCAGGTAATGTGTAGTGATGGGTCGCAGCGTGTACAGTGTGCATTATACGCCGTATGACGTATGTAAATACGGCATATAAACGTAGTCAATGCATGTAACGCTGTATGTCGCGTTTCGGGAATAGAAATACGTATGAATACGCCGTATCTCGTACTGCTGTAGTACTACTATAATGTACCACGTGGTATAAATACCTCATACGCCGTGGCGATCACTAGTAGTAACGTGCCAGCCTACCCTGTGGGCAGACAGATTTATGGAGCGCGCGCGCTCCTGTATGCATTCACAAGGCGGCATCTGGCGTCGTGGTGGCGGGCACACGTAATGCGGCTGCTGCAGCGTCCCGTGTGCCAGCCACTACGCATGCAATGCGTAATGGAGACGCTCATGCTTGGCATTGCCTTAGGCTATGGCCCTTACCCTACACAAAGCACCTGCATGTGACCACTGCCAACATGACGGACGTAAGCGCATTCACTATGGCACGCCTGTTCCATGGTGTATCACGCTTCGGGGAGTGCAGACAACCGTGCTGCAGTGAACTCAAAGTCTAGTACAGAGCACTGCCCCCTGACGCTGGGAGTGGCACCTCCACCACACACACAAAAAAATTAACACTGCAAGTAGGGTGATTTTAGACCCAAGTGCATAGCACCCAGATGGTTACCAAGAGGCCTGTTGCGTGCACACCAGCTTGCAAAGCGCACCAAACCCGGACGCACTCCATCCCGCCCCACTGCAGCTGGACTGTCTGCTGCCGTGGCGGCGCCTGATGCACGCACGTGCCGTGTCGTGTGCGCTCTTGCAGGTCGCACAGCTGAGCCGCCTGTCCACCCTGCAGTCGGCCATGCAGCAGATGACGCAGCTGGCTACGCCTGAGGCGGCCGTGGCGCTGAAGCGCGAGACTAGCTCCGGCACGCGGCTGGTCCCTGTTACAGTCGCGCTGGCGTTCCGATCGTCACAGGTCAGCCTCTGCGGCTTGGCGTGTGAATCAGTATGACCCAAGGCCCTTTTTATGTCGCATGCATGCGACTGCTGCCATGCCAGCCTTGCCCCTGCTGACCTGGCACTGACGCTGACCCTTGTGCATTGTCCCACACTGTCCGCAACCCTTTTCCTGCGCGCTCGCATCTGCTAGTGACACTGTCAGCTTTTGTGCTTGCGTGTGGCGCACCGAGCCGCTTCGCTCACCACACACTGCAGCTGCACCCCCTGTTGCTGTCCGGTCCCCACTGGTTGCTCCCGCGCTGACTAACAGAAATGTGAACATTTTCTGCCGGTTGCTCACACCTGCCTGGCGCCATGCACTCCAACAGGTGATGGGCATGGTTCTGGGGGCTAAGACGGCATCCGACATGGCTGCGGCACGGACGGTGGGCTCGCGGCTGCATGCCATAGTGGAGAAGCTGGCGGAGGTGCTGGGGCATTCGGAGCTGGAGAGCCCCAGCTACCGCTCAATGCGCGTGCTGCCGGAGCTGGCGCTGCTGAGGCTGTTGACGGGCGATGAGGTGAGGCCTGTCAGGTTGCCTCTGTGTATGTGCAGGACATTTTGGGAGGGCCACAAGGACACCCTGCCACAGTTTGTGGACTTGCGCAGCAGCAGCCTGGGCGGCAGCTGTTGAGGCTGCTGACGGGCGATGAGGTAATGCCCGTCAGCTTGCCTTTGTGTACGTGTATTCTGTGCATGTCGTTCTGGGAGGGCTCCTGTACCTGCCACATCTTTGTCATTTTTGCAGCAGCAGTGTGGTCAGCAGCTGCTCACCGCTGCTGCTGCTCCCGCCTGTGCAGTACCAGCAGCCTTGCTGGTGCCGATGCGGTGGCTGCCATGACTTTACGCTCCTGCTGCTGCGGGTGGTGCGAGTTGTGCCTGGTAGCCCCATGGCACCATGGTGCGATGCCTTCCCTGTTGCCGCACCCCTCCTGCTGTGCACCTGGCATGTCACGACTCAACCCTGCCACTTTCAACCAACCCTGAGAAGCCGCACGCTGCCTGCACTGCCGCCCCCACACAGCAGTCACGGCCGCTACGCGTGCTGCCTGCCTCACCCCCACACCCCTGTCGCACGCCCAACTGTAACTGTCTATAACTGTCGGTGACTGTAACTGTTCTGTAACTGACTGAACTGTTCCCTGTAACTGTAACCCCCCGCCCCCCCGTAGGAGGGCTGCCTGGAGGTGGTCCTGCAGCTGTCATACCTGATTCGCACCTGCCCCGGCATTCTCAAGCTCATGCACTGCCGCCACAACGCGCACTGGGTGGGGGGGCTGCTGCTCAGCGCGGGCCGGCATTCCGAGTTTGCCAGCCTGGTGGCCGCCTACAACGCCATGAAGTTTTCTGGGGGCGTGGACACATTGCCGCGGAACCAGCAGGGCATGGCGCACATGTGCCTTTGCAGGTGAGGCGCGTGGGCAGGGGGGCGCGGGTTTTGCTGAGCAAGTGTGGACGTGCGCGAGGCACCATTACACTCCAAAGTAGTATGGTACTTCGGTTTTGCCTGTGTTGGCGTGTGGGGCGCCTGTTGGTTGCCACTGGTGGAAATTCCTTTTGTTCATGGTTTGGTATGGGCTTGTGCTTGAAATGCTGGATGCGAAGCGGTGTCCAGCACTGAGCGTACGCTGGTACGCGCCACTGCGTACCATCCCCAACCTATGTGGCAATCGCCAAGTGGTGGGAGCGGTACACCAACAACACACCTCGGATTTCAACCCACACCCCCAGCAAGCCACATCACACCACAGTCATGCAGCGCTGACCAATACCATGATGCTGCGTTTTCACATGCGCCCGCCTGACCCCCCCCCACCCCCCCCCCCCCCCCCCCCCCCCCCCCCCCCCCCCCCCCCCGCAGCGACTTGAGGTGCGCAGCTCTTCACCGCATCGTGGCCGACAGCCTCTCACGCGGCGCGGCGACCACATTCGTGCACTACACACAGCTGCACGTGGCCAACAGCGTGCCGCCGACAGCCGATCTGCGGCCGTGCCAGCCCACCTTTTTCGCGGGGCTGTACCATGACGCGCCTACCACCGTCGTGGAGCGAGCGCCCTCGCACGCCGCGCCCACCCCCACCCCCCCATCTGCCCCCAAAGCGGAGCCCATGGAACAAGCCGTGTGTGGCGCTGCCGGCCCTGCTGGTGCTGGCACCTCTGCGGTGCCGCACATAGTTCACAAGGCCATTTCCGGCCGGTCGATTCACGCCGACGCCGCCACGGCGGCCGCGGCCGTGTATCTGGCGCCGGGAGCCCAGCCGCTGCAGATGGTAGGAGAGGAGGCTGAGGCCCCCGCGTGTACCCCACCGGCGGTGACCGCGGTGGCGGCAACGCCATCCGTGTCTGGTTCGCCAACGCCGGTGGCTGAGGTGTCGCCCTTGACACCATGGGCAGGGCCCGCGGCGCACCAGGCAGGCGCGTCGCCACCGGCAGCTGGAACAGCAGGAGATGCTGGCGCGACTGCTCCAGGGGTGTGCTGGCCGCACGGGCCGTTGCAGGCTCCGCCAGGACAGCAGGCACAGCAGCAGCCTGCGCACTGCTACATGCCAGCTGCGGCTGCGGGCGCCCGCTTCGAGTGTGCGCAGCCCCTGGCACGCCCGGGCTGGCTGCTTCCTGGGGGCGCGATGCCCCCCCCGTCGCAAGCGTCAGCAGCGGCGGCCGCGGCGGCTGCAGCGGCATCGGCCGCCACAGCCGCTTCGGATGCGTCTGCAGTCTCGGCAGCGACGGCCATGTGGTCAGCAGCAGCGGCGGCGGGGGCCGCAGCGGCCGCCAGCACAGCCCGCACCATGGCTTCCCAGTGGCAGTGGTCAACGCAGGCGGTGTCGCTGCCGCCATGCGCGTCCATGCCTTTTGCGGCCCCCTCGTTTGTGCACATGGGCCTGGGGTTGGAGCACATGGGCGCGCCTGCGATGGGCGGCGGCGGCGCTCTGGAGAGTTTGCCTGTGGACGAGGCGATGCTGGCGCAGCTGGCGGATCAGATCGGCGACTCGGAGCTGCAGCAGATGGTGGAGCACAGCACGCTCACGGCCTGCGCGCAGGGCGCCGAGCAGCGGCAGCTGCTGCAGCTGCGGCAAATGGCAGAGCTGCAGGGCTGCGGCGTGCCGCTGTCAATGGCGCAGCAGTATGGTGCGGACATGGGCGGCCCTTTGTGCGGTGGTGCGGCGGAGGCGCATGTGGATGGGGGGGCGCTGGCAGAGCTTACGTACGCACTCACCAGTGATGATCTGCTTGGGGGGGCGGTGGTGCCAGGGGACCGTGGCCCCTGATGCTACTCAAAGTACGGGGTGCCAGTTGGGGTTATGTTAACGCTGCGACTTGGGAGGTATGGGTAGCTAGCCGGCGGGGGGGGGGCTGTGCGGCACAAGTGCCTTGTGGCTAGCTCGCGTGTGTGCCTTGTGTGCCACTTGAGTTGGCACACATACCCACTGCATGATGTTCCATTTCTCGCTGCATGTGGTAGGTGGTCAGTGTGCTGTCCCAGGCACGCCCGGGATGCCTGCTTGCCAGCGGAGTCCTGTGCTCAACTTGCAGTTGTTGACGCAGGTGCTTTCGCGTGGAGCATTGCTTCGCACCGCCGCTCCAGTGTATCTGCGTTGACCGTCCTGAACAAGTTCCCGTGTGTGCACACAAACCAGCACTTGCAAGGCCGCCAATGGCGCGTGAGCAAGTGCATTGTTTGAGTCCCGGCAGAATACATTGTGGTTCATGCCGCTGGCGTGCCTCTCGCGCCTACTTGCTCCCCCTAGCGCCACCATGGTGCACACTGTTCATCAGTGCATGCCTTTCACCAGGTGCTGTGCACGGCTGAAAGCACACGCAAGTCCAGACAAACGTACGGCATTTGGTGCTTGAAGGGTGCAAAGCCAGTTCAAGAGCTTGGCACAGAAGAAGCACACAAAGGTCCGGACAAACAACATTTGGTGCTTGGAGCTGCAAAGATAGAGCAGCGCGGGGGGGCAGCAGTGCCGGAGCACGTGGCGTGTGCGTACCTGGCACCTCAATGCTGGGCACGATGTTGCTGTCCGGGGCGGCCTGGTATCCAGCCGCAGCGGCTGGCGCCATGGGCTCGGCAGGTGCATCGTCCTCGCCAACCCCGAAAAAGTGGGATGAAAGCGGGTCAGCCATGCTGTTGCTGGCCCGCAAGGCAAACCGCAGCGAGCACCAACGGCGCGTCGCAGTTGCAACGGCGTTCGCCCCCTCCTCCGCGCAAGCCTCAAAGCGCCCAGTCCCTGCCACCTGCAGCTGCAGCTGCAGACGTTCCCAAGCCGGTGCTGCCTCAGCAATCAGTGCGTAGTTGGTGAGGCGTGCTGGCCACCTGCCTCCCGCCCCTCCCCGCAGCCGCCTGCCGCCGTATGTGTTGCAGGTTTGTTGTTGCTTGCCGCTTTCGAGAACTTAAACTCAGTGCACAAACTTCAACACGCACTCAGAAAAAGCAGCAAATTTGGGACGAAATCGAGGCTTGTTTTGCGCAGCAGCTCTGAAAAACCTGCCCAGCCGGCCGCTGCCTCAATACGCGTACTGCGGGGGGGGGGGGGGACAGGGTGAGGGCAAGGGCAGTGGCCAGCCCGCCTCACCAGCCACGCACTGGTAACGGAGGCAGCAACGGCCAGGGAACGCCAGCAGCAGGCGCGCCAAAGGCACCGAACTTGGGGTGCGAGGGGGGGAGGCTTCATCCAGCTAAGCAGGCGTGGCAGGGACACGACGCTGGAGGCTGGCGGGGCGGGGGGGGCTGCCGCTGCGGCAGCAGCGCCGCGGGCGCAGCCTCAGGCAGCAGGGTGTTCGCCTTGCGGGCCAGCAGCAGCATGGCTGACCCGCTTGCATCCCTCTTATTTGAGGATGACGAGGACGACGCCTCTGCCGCGCCTGCGGCTGCGGCTGTGGGAGGACGGCAGGCCGCCGCCAACAACATTATTTTGCCCAGCATTGAGGTACCCACAAGGCCAGGTACGACACGTGCCTGCTATCCGGCACTGCTACCCTGCAGCCTGTCTGGCTTGCCGCCTTCCCTAGGCTCGCAGTTTCAAACATCAAATGTCGTGGCGGTGCTGCCCTGGTGTTTCAGGCGTTGCGGGCGGCGCTGTGGGAGCGGGGGGAGCCGCGGGCGGGGCTGTCATGGGGGCGGCGTCAGGTGTTGGTGCGGCACCCGTGCAGGCACAGCAGCCCCTGCAGGCGCCACAGCCGCCGCAGCAGCAGGCCCACATCAACCAGCAGCCTCAACTGCAACAGCAGCAACACATGCAAGCAGCTCACGTGCAGCAGCAGCAGCTGCAGGCCCAGCAGCGCCTGCACCAGCAGCGGCTTCAGCAGCAGGCGGCCCAGCAGCAGCAAGCGGCGCAGCAGCAGGCGCAGGCGCAGTAGCAGCAGGCTGCGCCCCGGCAGCAGCGGGTGTTCCAGCAGCAGAACGCCAGTACCACGCGCAAGGCGTACCTCATCGCAGGCGTGCGGGTCATCCTGACGATGCTGGTCCAGGCGTTGCCAGCGCGGAGGGAGCTCGTGCAGGATATTGGCAAGAGCTTGATGCGCTACACAGACGCCAACATGAACGCCGCCGCCGCTGCGCCGGAGGTGCTGCTGGTGCGCGGCTTCCAGGCTGTCGCCGGCCAGAACAACGTGCCACAGGACGTTGTCAACACGGTCACGTCGACGTTCGCCAAGAAGTGGCCCGCAATTAAGAAGTCCATCGATGACAAGCTCGCCGTCCCGCAGATGCAGGCGGCTCAGGCGGCGGCGGCGGTGGCGGCAAGAGACCAGGCGGTGGCGGCGGCAAGGGAGCAGGCAGCGGCTGCAGCGCAGCAGGCGGCGGCGCAGCAGGCACAGTTGCAGC
The DNA here is from genome assembly GCA_032358315.1 of Ophiocytium majus. Lineage (NCBI taxonomy): Eukaryota > Xanthophyceae > Mischococcales > Ophiocytiaceae > Ophiocytium > Ophiocytium majus. The sequence goes on along the minus strand of JAULBY010024940.1, from coordinate 6,666 downwards.
ACCAGCAGCACCAGCAGCAGGTAGCCTCCGCTCCCGCCGTGCCGCACCAGCAGCAGCAGGCCGGTCAGCCGCCGCCGCAGCAGCAGCCACCGCAGCCGCTGCAACCAGCGCATGCAAACGCGCACATGCCGCAACCTCAGCACGCACAGCAGCAACCAGCTGCTGCTGCTGCTGCCCGCCCGGCAGTTGGACCCGCCACCCCCGGCATCAACGGCGTAGCGAAGCATGAGCCCGTTGCTCAGGCTCCGCTACCACAGCCGCAGCACCCCCCCATTCCCATGGCCTCCCCCTCCCCATTAGCACCTAACCCGCCGGCAGCAGCAGTGGCAGCGGCGCCGCTGTCAATGCTGCAGGCACCGCTTGGTGCCGCGGCCGCCGCAGCAGTGCCGGCGCCTTTCGCCCTGGCTGCTGCACCAGTGGCAGCAGCAGCTGCCGCGCCGGCACCGCCTCCGCAGCCACGTGCGGCTTCGGTTACACCGCCAAAACCGGCGGCTGCGTCCGTGCCTGGCACGGCCGCACTGCGGCCGGGGGGGAAGACGCTGGGGGGCGGGGCGGCGGGGGACGCAACGGGCGTTGAGGAGGGGCTTATGCGGGTGGTCGGTGGCTCGGACTTGCGAGCCGAAGAGGAGCAGAACGGCATAGTCGGCACCGAAACCGCTGTCCGGGAGGCTGCGCATGACCTGTATAGGGAGGCGGCGGCGGGAGTCATTGCGCGCGCAGGCCCCCCCGGGCGCCCCTGGTGGCACACGCAGGTGGTGGACCACCGCTACGCGTGGGCGAAACTGTCGGAGGGGTGGCGGGAAACGGGCGTGGTGGTGCCGGCGCCGCAGGTACCACACGGCGGGGCGGCGAACGGCGATGGCGGCGACCTTGCGGCGGCGGCGGCGGCAGCGGCGGCAGGGGGGGCGGGCGAGTGGCGGCCCATGCCGGGGTGGGCTGCGGGCAGGGGCGCGGCGCGCAGCGATCTGTGCGCGCTTCTGTCGGCGGCCGCGCAGCAGTACTTGCGCGGAACTGTCACCGACCTGGCGGCGCTGGCGTGGCAGCGGAGGGCCATGCTGGCGCGCGAGGTGCAGGCCGGCGCGGAGGCCGCCGTCTCCGACTCAATAACGGAAGCGGGCTCGCGCAACGCGCTGGGGCACGGGCTGGCGTTGGCCCCGGGGGAGGGGGGGGATGCGGCGGCGCGGCTGGCGGCGGAGGCGGCGGCGCATGCGGCTGCGTGTCGCCAGCGGGAGGCTGTGTGGGAGGCGGAGATCCGTGCGGACCTGGAGCAGCGGGAGGACGAGCGAAAGAAGTCGAAGCGGAGCAGGAGTGCGGCGGCGGCGGGCGCGGCGGCCACGGAGACGTGGCTGGAGTCTGCACAGCGGGAGGAGCGGGAAGGCGCGTGCGACGCGCGCCACATGGCGCTGCTGCAGCTGCAGCGGCGCGTGGGCACGCGCCACGACCTGCTGCCCACGACGGGCGCGCAGAAGCGCAAGAAAGATGGCGGCACCGCTGCGGCCGCCGCCGCCGCCGCCAGCGCCGCTGCTCTGCCGGCGGCGGCTGTGGCGGTGGCGGCGCCGCAGCCTGCGGCAGTGGTGGACACTGCTGAGGGGGCTGTGGCGCGGCGGACGGTGCGCGGGGCACGGGAGGCGCTGGGGCCGGAGCCCCCAGCGGTTATCACGGTTGCGGATGTGGCGAGCTATTTGAGCACGCTTCCGCCGCATGGGGGGCGGCCATGCGCCAAGGCAAAGGTGCTGTACAAAGCGTGGTCAAAGCAGCAGCCGGAAGGGGGGGTGGGGGGAGGCTCATAGCAGCGGAGCGGGTGGGCCGTTCGCCGGTGCGGCGGTGCCTTGCAGGCCCGCAACAGGGGGGATGGCACATCGGCATCAGGTTGCGGCGGCTGCTGCTGCCGGTATTAGTGTGGCAGCAGGATTGACACGCCGGCGCTGCGCTCGGTTGCAGTGGCGGCGGCGGCCGCTGCCAAGGCAGTCAACGGCCCGCTGCCTAGAGCCGTGGGTGCCTCTAGTGCCACCCATTCTTGTCTCGGTGGGGAGACCGAGCGCTGGCGGCAAGCGCAAGCGCACACTGACACATGCACACCCTGCGGCTACTGGAGCTCAGTACATGCACCACACAGCGCCAGCTCGCGCAGTGAGCCATGACAGCCTCTGCTGCTGCTGAGCATGCTGGTGGCTGCAGCGTACGCGGCTGCTGCTGAGCACACTTTAGTGTGGACGCGGCGCTCTGCTGCTCAGCAGCACCGGCGGCACGCCGTTGCGGCGCGCGGACACACCTATCATACAACATACAACAGGCCAGGCCTGGTGTTCATCACGGCCAGCAGCGTGTTTTGGTGCGTGGTGGTGCCTCTGTGTGTGTGTGTCCGTTGTTTGTCTGCGGCTGCATGCGCAGGTGTGTTGACAGCATGTGCGAGGTAGGAACTCCATCAGGCTGGTTGCACTTGCTCCTGCGGCATTGCGTGCGCCAGCAGCTGGCAGCACTCAGCACAGAATCAACACAGTGCAAAGCACAAGTACATGCACACTGGGGGCAAAACCAACAGTCTCAGCACATGTTATTGCACTTGCAAACAGTATGAACACGCCGTGTGCGGGCAGGCCCCTGCAATCAAGCCTGCGCACGCAGCACCGCAACCTCCCAACACTAACAAGCTTAAAGCACAGCCACAACCCAGCTCTGCGCCACCAGCGGCGCAGAATCGACCTAAACCCTCCCGACAAACGCTGCCCATCGCGCCCACAGTGCCCCTCCACAACGCACAAAGCCGTGAGCCGGCGGCCGCCTCAAAAACGCACTGGGCATCAGCCGCCCGCTGCCGCCACCGCCGCTGCGCCAGGCATTCACCGCTGCCGCGAGAACCGCTGCAGCAGCGCGGCGCCAACCGTGAAGCGTGCGCCTGCCCCCAGGACCTCTGCCGGCGCCACCGCCAGCCCAAGCGCGTCTTTCAAGACCGCGTTGACGTGGTCTAGTCTCTCCAGAACCATGTCTCCCGGCACACTCACACCGCCGCCGCCGCCGCCGCCAGGGGAGGGCCGGGCTGGCGGGGGGCCGACTGCAATGGTGAGGTCTGAGTTGGGATCAGGGCTGTAGCGAGAGGGCGGGGGGGTGGGGGCGCGCATGTCGTCCAAAGCGATGCGCAGCGCGAGTGCCGCCATGTGTGGCGGCAGGCGCGAGAGGTCGAGGGTGCCCAGGGATGCGCGGCTCGACCAGGGGTTGACAACGCCCGTGTCGAGACCCTCGCGAACCAGGTCCAGCGCGAGTTCCTGGTGGCCCGATTCAAGAAGAACCTGCGGAGGAAAGTTCCGTGATGTGGAGAACGGTTCCGGGAATGTGCATGGGTTGGCGCGGGGGAGGAGGGGGGGGGGGGGGCAGCGACATGTGGACGGTGTGTGAGCTCGGTGCTGTGTGGTGCGTTTGACTGATGAAAGTATGCATTTGTTTGCATTTGGAACTCGTTTCGTGTGGTTTCGGTGTACTGCCGCTCTGGAACTTGCGCCGTGAGTTACTAAAAGTCCACTTGCGCCGTGCGTTGCTAGAAGTCCACTACCGCGTCAAGCGGCGATTGCCCAACGTTGCATCCCTCGTGCCTGCGCCGCCGCTGCTTGTTACGTCCGAAGTACTTCCAAGTACTTCAATAAGTCTAACATGCTACTTCTGAAGTACTAGTAGGATGTGTATGCCCATATCTATCCACCATGCACGCCACAGTCATCGCATTGAGCTGAAGCAATATGCGGTATCTTGCACCATGTTCTCAAAAGTATGAAACTGATTGTGCACCCTGACCCATGTCACATGTGTGGAGTTACGGGGCAACAGCAGCGCACCTGTGTGGCAGCACTGTAGACAGGAAGAGTCTTCTGTATGCCCAGTGCAGACATGTCCTGCGTGAAGCCGAGAGCGTACAGCCACTGCAGCACCAACACCACACACACACAGGCACGGGGGGTTCCGTCAGTGGCGCAGTGTGACATCACAGCCAGAACAGCAACAACAAAAGTTCAACAGAAATGCGGTCCCGGCGCAGGGAGACTGTGGCTGCAATGTCACTGTGCAGGCCCCCAGCGTGCTGTGCAGCAAGCCACAGGCAGCAGCAACCACCATTGGGAAACGAAAATATCGGCGCAAAATGCGCAGCCAATAGCGGCAGAGCCCATGTCAGGTGGACGAATTACCCCACAGGCTTCAGCCTGGCATTTTGCCGCAGCCACGGCAGTATCTGGGCTTAGCGGCCTTCTAGGTTTCTTTCACTATGTCAGGTGCGCTGTGAGATACAATCGGCCCTGGTGACTGCTGTTGGCGAGCGGCTGGCACCAACCTGTGATGATGGTCTGCATGCGCGGATGGCGGCGGCGTAGGTGGCGGCGGTCATGGCAATGCCGTCTGCCTTCATGTCCTCCAAAACTTCAACAACCTCGTCCACCTGCGGTGCTCAGCAGCAAGGGGGGTCGGCGCGGCTGCAGTGATGCATTTGCAACTTCAAGACAGGGGTGCATCTGCACTGCTCGGCAGCAAATGAAGCCAGCGCGCTAGCACAGGCAGCACGGTAGTGGTGGGAGGTGTCACACAACCTCACGTGACCAGGTCAACCTTGTGCTGCTCAGCAGCAAGATAGGCCAGAGCACCAGCACGGTGAGCACGGCGGCAGGAGGCTTCACGCTGCGCTGATACCGTTGCAACTCCAATAGCCAGGTCAACCGGTGGTGTTCAGAAGCAGCAGAGGCCAGTACCGTCAGCGTGTCGGTGCTGGAGAAGCACCATACGCCAATAGCAACACTGCTGCTGGGCATGGAAGGTGACCGCATAGCTCAGCTCTATATGGGAAGTACATGTATGTATACTTTGTCAAGTACCTAAGTAAGTTCTGTAAATGCTACTTCAGGGGTACACTTCGAAATATGATAGAGTATGTGTCACCAAGTGCCATGCCGCAGCGCGTCACCGAGAAGCAGCAGCGGGGCGGAGCCCAGGAGCGTCAACGCCCCACCAGAACAAAATGAACGTTCGTACAAAAAGGGCTGGTTGGCTGTGTGTCAGGTCATTCATGCCTTGCGACAGCCTAACGTTGTCGCCACGCGCGACAACTGGTGCTTTGCCTCAAAGCGTGATGTGCGGCAGTGCTGCACCGCAGTAAGGGCAGTCACCACTCCATGAGCAAAGCGCGCGCACGCTTCCCACGCAGGCTGCGCTTGCTGAGCAAACGGCTGGCTTCCTTCGACCAGACGTGACAACCGTAAGAAAGATTAGTTTTTGATTGCCCTCTGTGGGCACACGCGCAGCCTGTCACTCGCTCCCGCACAAAGTGAGCTGCTGCCAGCTGCGGCCTCCTCGTGCTTGCGAAAAATGCTGAGCTGATGTGGAATGCCTTCCAACATTTCGAACTGAAGTCCTATGGTACCAATGTCAAAAGCAAGAACGGGGTGCTGAGCAGTGCAGGGGGTGCAGCCGTGTCCCTCCCGACATATACATGTGTTATACATACCATATGCACATGTGTGGTACTTAAATTTCTTGTACTTCTTTCTGTACTTGAGGTATATGCGAAGCACTTTGCTAGATATACTACTTCAAGAAGTACTGTTGAAGTATATATACTTCTTCGAAATGTTGACTGCACTTGGTGAGAGTGCGCACCTGGCCCGCCGCTGCGCACGCTTCCACGGCGGCAGTGTAGCTGTACGTGTTGGGCTGTATGCCGTGCACGTCCTGCATCTCTCTCAGCAGCGCCACCGCCTCCCACCCATGGCCACAGTCACGCATGGCGCCCAGCGCCGCCTGCTCAGCAGCAGGGAGAGCAGTGAAGTTGAAGTTTGTGTATCAGTTGAAGTTTAAGTTGGTGGTGCTGCTGCCAAGAGTGCAGTTGAAGTCAGGCATCGCTAGGTACAAGATTTTGGGGCGGGTACACAGGTAGGTGTTTCACCAGAAATACAGGTACTCAGGTACAGGTAATACTTCCTGGTTCAGCAGCAGGCCAGCTACCAGGTAGGTATTTTTTGCTCAAGGCAGGTGAAAAAGTAGGTACAGATCCAGGTACACGCTGAGCAGCAGCATCCATAGCATCCCCCACATAATGCCACCACATGTATATACAAACAATAACGACATGACAGCCATACATTGTATGCCATAGTATGTAAACACATACACAACCAATTGACATAGAAGGCACAGCAAAACAGCACGCAGCAGCAAACGGACTTTCAGCAGTGACTGCCAGTGATCGTAGTGCACAAAATTGTACCGTGTGACACAGCTATGTGCTACAGCTAGATGTCCACAACAGGCGAGTACACGTCGTCATCATCTGAGGCAGGGTCCACGGCGGGTGCGCTGCCACTGCCCTCAGGTGCCTCCTGCCCACCAGAGGGAGCGCCACCGCCGTCGCCGCCCAAGCTACCCCCGCTGCCGTCGTCGTCAGACATAGGCGCCGTGTGTGTGAACACTGAACCACGACCACCAAAACACAGCCCTCGCTCCTCGGGACCCCCCAGACCCGCCGGTGGCCCGGGGGGCAGGCCGGGCCGGCAAATTTTGGAGCAACTTTGGTGTGTTTTCGATGAGTTTTCAAGGACATTCAAGGCACATTTACACCATTTTTTTACCTGGAGCTGTACCTGCATTCAGGGCCACCACCAGGTACAGGTCAGGTACACGGGCATTGCCGCA
>JAULBY010024929.1:0-17367 GCA_032358315.1 Ophiocytium majus | reverse complement strand
GGTTCGATTCCGGTCTCAGGCACCAGTATCCATGCGCCTTTTCAAGTCTTGCAAATTTGAAAAGGCGTTTTTTATTGTTTTTCGCGTTGCACACTCGTTGCACAAAAAATCTAACACTTGTAAGCTGTAGCTGTCCTTTTTTTGCTCAATCATTTTTAGCAAAGGCAGCGCAGCAAATGCCCCAAAAAAGCGAACGCACCATACACATACTTGAGGGTAAAGCTACCCTCTATCAACGCCCCACAAGCCCATGTTGGCATGTACGATACAAAGTACATGGCAAGTGGGAAAGAAGTTCTACTAAATGTACTGATTTACAATTGGCAAAAGAACGAGCTACAGAGCTTGTGGCAGACGCTTGGTTTAAGGAGAGGCATAACCTTCCCATCGTCAACAAACGCTTCAAAAGCGTTGCTAGGCTTGCTATTAGGCGAATGGAAGACTTGAGTGCAAGTGGTAGAAACAAAGCGACTTACAAGACGTATATACAAGCTATTAACAATTACCTAATTCCATTGTTAGGTAATCACAATGTCGACAAAATCGACAATGCAGTCTTAGCCAAGTTTGAGCGTGAACGATTAGATGTGATGGGTAAGGTGCCCAGTGCCAGTGTCATCAACAATCACAACTCTGCATTGAACAGAGTGTTTGATGAAGCACTAGAACGTGGGTACATGACTAAGTTTCAAGTACCACTGCTACGCAACGATGGCATTAAGACGCAGAGAAGACCAGACTTTACGTTAGATGAATACACAGAGCTGTATAAAGGCATGCGAACTTGGGCGAGAGCAGCACGACAAGGTAATGAAACAACATTAAGAAACATACTACGCAACTACGTATTGGTATTAGCTAATACTGGAATACGTGCTGGTACTGAAGCAATGAATTTGAGATGGCAGCACATTAGTTTTTTTGAAGAGAAGAACAAACGCTACCTAGCACTACAAGTCAACGGTAAAACTGGTGAGCGTGAAGTGATTGCACGACACAACACAGTACGTTACTTGGACAGACTTAGATTGTTGAGCGCGAACGAGCGACACAAGCAAGGCACGTTTGAAGAATTCTTAAAGCGCAAACACACGGACTATGTGTTTAGAGTAAGTGATAAAGATATGACGACTGCATACGGCAAGATGTTTGCAAGGCTACTGACTAACTTGAATTTACTGCATGACGCAAAGACTGGAAGAGAACGCACCATGTACAGCTTGAGACACTACTACGCAACGATGGCATTAACTTACAACAGATTAACGGTGTACACATTGGCAAAGCACATGGGCACAAGTGTCACAATGATTGAGCAGCATTATGCTCATGTACTTTTAAGAAAATTAGCACACGAGATAGCAGGTGGATAGGATGACGACTATGACGAACAATTTACTAAAGAATTTATTAAAATTATCAACCATATTAATTTTATTTCAAACTATTGGATGTAAAAGTATTGATGAAACATATCGTGAATATCAGATTGCAACTAAAATTAGTAAAATGGAAGATCGAAAATTAGGAGAGAGAGGAAATCAAAAAACACCAGAAATTCAAAAAATATATGAGAGCGAAAAAAATAGTAATAGTCAAGGAACATTCAAACAAATTTTTAATCTTAATACTACAAATACGCAAACTACCAGTGAAGAATTAGACGCAAAAATTAATACAAATAATTTACCCACATGTCCTCAACAAGACTCTACAAATAATTTCCCTAAAAATATTGAGCATTGGAATAATTGTGTGGGAGAAATAACCACAAAAGATTTATATATTTTAGATGGCATACGTATATCAGAAGGTACCTACAATGGTGAATTTAAGAACGGAATGTTAGATGGAATAGCTAAACATAAAAATACTAATGGAGAAAATTTTATTGGTGAGTTTAAAAATTGGAAAAAAGAGGGTAAAGGATACTATGAGTTTGCAAATGGAAGAAAAAGATATGGTATTTGGAAAGATGGAATAATGATTGCAGAAACAAATAATGATCAAAATATAGAAAAAATTGCCATTACTGATGAAATGATAAATGGAAGTGATAGAGATAATTTTTCAAAAAATGAAAAAAAAGAAGAAAAAAATATACAAGAAAATGAGATAAAAATAACTAGAAGCGATAAAAAATATTTAAATAAAAATAAAAATAATACACTTATAAATAAAAAATTTAATATTCAAGTCGCTAACACGCAAGCAAATGCAGAAGGTGATTTCGTAATCAACATACAAACAGGAGCTGACACAGCATCATTAAAGATAAATGGCGAAGAACAAGGTGGTAAGCAAGATGGTAGCTATTCGATTAAACGAGTAGCACGTGCTGGACAAGCTACACAATTCGTAATACTAGCTAAAGACATATACGGTAACACTGACAGCAAAACTATCACACTCACACGTCAAGTCGCAGCATCTAGCCAAATTAAATACGCAGAGCTAAATCCTGCACTAGTAAAAACTCAACCTAGTAAAGATGCAGTAGCAATTATTATTGGTATTCAAAATTACAAGCGAGTACCTAAAGCTGAATTTGCAAGTAATGATGCACAGGCATTTTATGACTATGCTATTCGAGCATTAGGTGTAAAGCCAGAAAACATTAAATTGCTAATTGATGAGCAAGCAGATGAAGTAGAAATACTTTCAGCATTCCAAAATTGGTTGCCTGTAAAAGTACGCAAACAAAAAACAGATGTTTATGTTTACTACAGTGGACATGGACTGCCTAGCGATGATGGTAATTCTTTGTACATATTGCCACACGGTGCTGACAAGCAGTTCATAGCAAAGACAGCTATTAATCAGCAAGAAGTCATTGCAGCATTACAAGCGGTACAACCAAAATCAGTAACTATGTTTATGGATGCTTGCTATAGCGGGCAAATAAGAACTGGTGAAAATTTGATTGCCAGTGCTCGTCCTGTATCTATTAAATCTAATGCTCAATCGTTCCCTGCAGAATTTACTGTTATTACAGCAAGTCAATCTGACCAAATCGCATCATCAAGCGCAGACTTCAAACATGGCATCTTTAGCTACTACTTGATGAAGGGTATGGAAGGTGATGCTGATGAAAATAAAGATAACAAGATAACTGTAGGAGAAATGCAGAGCTATTTGCAAGACATGGTTGGTAGAAAAGCTATGTCAGTTAATCGTAAACAAGTTCCACAACTTACGGGCGATGCTAATAGGGTATTGGTAGGAAAATAAAATGAAGAATAATTTATTAAAGAATTTAACAGCTGCCTTCGTAATCGTTTTTACGGTTGGAGTTGGTGGTGCATGGGCGCAGGATGTGAAGAGTAACCTTCCACTTTGTAATGACCCAAATAAAATTAAATGGAACAACTGCTTTGGAGAGCGAGGATATTTTGTAGATAATAATTTGCACAAGTATAAAGGCGAATTCAGAGACGGAGCAATGAATGGAATTGGAGCGTTTACTTTACAAAATGGAGACAAATATATAGGTGAGTTTAAAAACGATAATTGGGAAGGGATGGGAACGCATACATTTGGTAATGGAAACAAATATGAAGGTGAGTTCAAACAAGGGAAACCAAACGGAGTTGGAATAGTAACTCTCAAAGATGGGCAAAAGTACGTTGGGGAGTTAAAAAATTCCAATCGGGATGGATATGGAATACATACTTGGGCTAATGGAAGTAATTATGTTGGCGGATTTAAAGATGATAAATTTAATGGACGAGGAACATTTACTTCAATTGAAGGAGATATCTATGAAGGAGAGTTTAAAAATGGAGTGCAGAATGGAATAGGGATATTCACTTTTGCGGTAGGAAATAGTTATGCAGGCGAATGGATTGATGGTAAGCCGCATGGTAAAGGACTAGAAGTTTTTGTCGATGGACGAGCACCTAATGAGGGTATTTTTGAAAACGGTAATTTTATTAAAGAACAGAAAATAAGTTTGCCAAGTCAATTACAAACGAAGCCAAGTTTTGACTGTGTCAAGGCTAAATCGTCAGCTGAAAAATTAATTTGTGCTGATGCTCAATTAAGTGCAATGGACATGAATTTATTCAATTACTATGTGCAAGCAAGATTTATAACAAAAAATCAAATTGATTTTAAGAAAGAGAATTTAGCTGCTTGGACTAAAAGAGAAAAAGAATGCTCTAATAAGAAATGCTTAATTGAATGGTATGATTCAAGGCGCGATGTCTTTGAAAAAATAATAAACAATGCTAATTCACTTAATTCAAATGAACAATTTATAACTAATAATCGTTATAAATTTGATATAGAAAATAAGAGAAATTTTCAGGAAAATAATAATTTAGGTGAAGAAAAAAAAGGAAGTTTAAAATCTAATGATAATTTAATTAAACTACAAGTCACTAACACGCAAGCTAATACAGAAGGTGATTTCGTCATCAACATACAAACAGGTGTTGATACTGCGTCGTTAAAAATAAATGGTGAGGAGTTTGGTGGGCGAGCTGATGGTAATTACAAAATCAAAAAAATAGCTCGTGCAGGACAAGAATCAAAATTCACTATTATTGCTAAAGACACTAATGGAAACACTGACAGCAAAACAATTTCAGTCACACGCCAAGTCACAGCATCAAGTCAAGTTAAGTACGCAGAACTCAATCCTGCATTAGTAAAAACACAGCCAAACAAGGATGCAGTAGCAATCATTATTGGAATTGCTGATTATAAAAACTTACCCCGCGCTGATTTTGCAAATGATGATGCTCGATTATTTTATGATTATGCAATACGTGGACTTGGTGTGCGAGCTGAAAACATTAAGCTGCTAGTAGATGCAGACGCAGGACAAGAAGAGATATACAAAGCATTTAAGACTTGGTTGCCTGCTAGAGTTAAAGCTACTACTGACGTCTATGTTTATTACAGCGGACATGGAATAACAACAAACGATGGGCAAAGCCTTTATCTACTTCCGCAGCGTACAGATAGAGATTTAATTGAAGAAACAGCGATAGCGCAAAATAAAATCAATGCAGCTATACAAGCAGCTAAACCCAAGTCAGTCACAATATTTTTGGATAGTTGTTACAGCGGAGCAGGTAGGACAGGACAGACATTACTTGCTAGCGCACGTCCAATAGCAATCAAATCAACAGCGCAAGCGTTCCCAGCAGAATTTACTGTGATATCAGCTAGTACAGCAGAACAGATATCAAGTAGTAGCAATGAGCTAAAACATGGCATCTTCAGTTATTACTTGATGCGAGGTATGGAAGGCGAAGCTGACGCAAACAAAGATGGAAAGATAACCGCAGGTGAGATGCACAGCTATTTGATGGATAACGTAGCTAGACAAGCTAGTTTAGCTAATAGAGTACAGAATCCGCAGCTCGCAGGTGATGCTAATAGAGTGTTGGTTGGACGGTAATATAAAGTTAAAAATTATTTATGAATTTTTCAAATATAAAAAAAATAAAATTCTATGAGTCTAGTTACTGGTTTAATTGACGTAAGTAAATTTATCTTCAAGCAGTTAGAAGATTATCCAAATTTTTTATATTATTTTGCGAGAGCATTTGTTAGGGACTTTCCAATAATAACAACAATATTATTATCAACTATGATAATAATATTGTTATACAAAGTAAGAAAACATTATCAGAAGCGAAAAATTAATTTAGAGAATATTCGATGGATGAATGAGCAAGTTAACTTTGAATTGGAACAAATTAATAATGAGTTAGAGCAAAATCGAATTAATCAACAATTCATTTATACATTTCAAGACTATCTTGAATTAGATGCGGAGATAAATTATTATAATTCCTATAATTTTCAACGTTCAATTCAAAATCATAGTTGGGATATTAATCAACCTTATCTATATAGATTTAAATTTATCTGGTCTGTATATAGAACAATTAATCGCAAAAAAAGAAGATATTCTACTTTTCATGCATCATATCTAGATGCGCATATATTAAAAGCTATTATTCCTGAGAAAGAATTGGAAAAATTTGTTTCAGTAATGTACTCACATGCACTCTTATTGCAGGTTGTTCATGGGATGTCTATTGCAATAAATATTAATACTACTTCCCAAATTGATGATGAGGAAAAAGAAAATATTTTCCCAAGGGTTAATGGAATCCTATCAACGATTAATAGATATGTTTGCCCAGCAATATTGCCAACTATGCTTTTATATATAACTGCCGAAAAAATTAATAAGACTGATTATTCAAATTTTTACTCTATCCATAATTTAGAGTTGGAAAAAAATATATGGGAAAATAAAAGAAAAATATTTGATGATGGAATTAATAATGTAATAAAAAATTTATCATATCTATTAGAAATAATGCTCGGTTCTCAATATGGTGTTGAAAAACTAGTGGGAGATGAATTTCTAAAAGAGCATAATAAATTAGCTCGTGCAATTTTAAGCGGTGACACAAATTTACGCATTACAAATAGATAGAGTGTTTATGAAAAAAACTGGCTATATTATTTTTATTGACTATTTAAAAAAATGAAATCAAATCGAGTTATTAGTTTAAGTAATATATTTTATGTAAGTATTTTTTTAAATATTATCGCTTTCTACTCGTTTTCAAAAATCGGATTTAATGAAGAGGTATTGGCATATATCCTTGGAGGTATACTTGGGACTTATTGTTTTGCATTATTTGTAGAGTATTTTTTTAAAACGACAGGTGTGATTATTTACTTCATTATTATTTCAATTATTTCCTATAATAATAATTATTTTTTAAATGAACCATTGCAGCAAGGAACGAAATCCAGTCAAGATAATTCTAATAAAATTTTAGAGAAAAATAATCTAAATGAATTAAAAAATTATAATCAAAATAAAATTTTTAATAGTGAAATTTATAAAAATATAATTTCAAATAAAGTGGAAATGTACAAAGAATTTAATGAAGGGTTTAATGAAGGATTTATGAATGGTTGTAAAACTAGTCAGGGCGCTGCAAAATTTTTGAATGAGTCAACCAGTTTTAATAAAGATGTAATTCTTTACAATTATTGTAAATGTCTTTCTGAAATGTTTATTACAAATTTTAGTAAAGATGAGTTGATTTTAATATTTGAAAAAAACCAATATCTAGGTAATGATTTTTATCTAAGTGAGAAATATAAAAATATGGAACATAGTTGCGCATTTAGTTTATAGAAAATTTATATGAAAATACAAGAAATCAACAAGAATTTTAAAACTGAATTATCTAGATTTGAGAATACTCATTTTGATGTTTTAACAATGAATGTGGATGAAATATCTTCAGTATTAAGAACTATTGAAGATTTTGTTATTAATTCCGTTGAATATTCTCAAAATTTAAATCCTAATGATTTGAATAATAATTTATCAGAGAATCAATTAATTTTTATCAAAATGTTTTTGCAAAATTTATATCAAAATTTTTTCCCAATGGCGCATACAAATCAGCCTTTGCGAAATTTGAAAATTACAGTGGATGCAGTTCCAAATGAATTGCAGGGAATGTTACTGGAATCAATCAGTAGAATTAGTATGGCTCGTCAAATGGCTAATGATTCTTTTGAGCGACTAAAACGAGAATTGGAAAATCTCGATTACATAAATCAAAGAATTGCTGATTTCGCTAGAGAGATTTAGTTTTTATAATTATTCACGCTTCTTCCATCTTCTATTTACACGTTCTACATTGTGTGTTCGTGCATAAGCCTCATCAGCTGCTCGTTGAGCTTCAGCGTATTTCATATTTGCAATCGCAATGTCGTCTTCAGTGGGCTTTACTGTCTCAGAACTTTTTGCGATATCAGCAGCTAGCTTGTTCTGTATTCGTTCGTGCTGATAAGCACGTGGATATGCTCGAATAGGCTCTGTTGTTTGGGGTGTTGGCGCAGTATTACTTGTGGGTGAAGTAGGCGTTGTATTTGAAGTTGTTGCAAATTGTGGTTGTGCTTGCTGACTTATTTTAAGTACGGGGCGATTAGGTTGTGGGGCGAATTCATAAAAGCGCATAATGTGTTCTCCTTGCACTTGTACTTATGCAAGAAAAAATTTAGGACTGACTGTTTCCAATCAGCCCCTATTCAATCACTTACCAAATCCAGCTCGTAACGCACCACTAGCTGCTTCAATCTGTGCATCAAGCTCACCAGCAAGTACAGCCGCTTTAAGTTTCGCTAATACAGCTATTAATTCATCGCCTGTAGTCAACTCAATAGCATTCTTGCCTTTTGCTAGCTCTAGTACCTTGCTGCCATAGCGTACAGCCAAGTTCAGCTTGCCTGTTTCATTAATCCAAAACCACTCTTTAACTCGCTTTACAGCTTCTACAGTGGTACGTTCGCCCGTGTACTTGTTCTTAACAGTACGTAAGCGTTTGGGTGCATACAGCTCGCCTTTGCGCTGTGCTTCGCAAAGTTCTAGCTGCTCGTGTATTTTGCTCGCTAGCTTGTTACGACGCTGAACAATGGGGCTTAAGGTGCGGTTACGTTTGCTTGCTACAAGTTTTAATGCTGTAAGTGTGCTCATCTATGCTCTCCTATAAAGTTGACGTGCACACGTAAGTTATTGTCTAAAACTCTAAAGGGCGACTGAAATTTGGTGGTTTTGGCAATGAGTGCCGCAAAAAACCCACACAATAGTTAGATTATTTAAGGGTTTTGTTTGGTTCAGCTAAATAACTGCATGGACATTTATGAAATTCGCAAAAGAACTGCTTACGAAGAAAGCATACTTCCCACGCCCAAAAGTGAAACTCAAAATTGGCTACGAGGTATGAGTAATGATTTTCAGTTTGCAGTAACACTGACTTTGAAACAGTCAATGTTGGTTAAAACTGATTATGGGCGGTATGTTAAAAAACTACAGCGCAAAGATTGTGATGCTATCGCACTACGTTTTACGCAAAAGCTGAATAGACAAGTATTTGGTAAAGCCGCAGAACGATACAGCAAGGGACTACGCTATTTGACTGTAGTAGAGGGAGAGCGTAGTTGTAAGAACCTACACTTGCACATGGCTGTGGGTGATTTCCCCAAAAACATCGTATACAACCATTTCGCAGTACATGTAAAGAATGCAGTTGATTTAGTTAGTGAGCTAGATGAACAGCACAATGTACAAATATTTGACAGTGGTTGGACAGATTACATCACTAAGGAACTAGGGCGCAAAGACACAGATAACGTGCTTTGGCAGCTTTTTTAATTCCAACAACAGCATTACTGGGCACGTTTCCCTCTTGCTGCTAGCAATAGAGCTATTTGAGATAGCTTTAATTGCAATGCTACGCCCAAAGCATTCTCTACTTAAAACAACTGTGACAAGTAATTAGACTGAGCAAAGCGAAGGACTAATTACGCAGACACTAGCGAACGCTAGTTCGCTGTAAAGCTGATTACTAAAATCATAATCAGCAAATTAACAACTAAGTACTAAGCAAAAACCCAACTTTTAATTAAACAGCTAGTTCAAATCACACCCCAAAGTAAAACCCCAAGCACTTAAAGCTGCGTACAAGCCCTACAGCAGCATAAAACGCACAAGCGAATATCAACACAGCTGAGATTAAATCAAATAGCTTGTAGAGCTTGTATGTGAGTGAATTAATTTATCCACAGATTCTGTGCATAACTACTACTAATAGCAAACAAAATTAGCCCAAACACTTGATGCTATCGATGTGCTCATCAATTAAGCAGCATTAAAAGTATAAGCCTGCTAAATCAACAACCAAATTCCTAACAAATCAGCAACGAGTTAGCTAAATATAAAAATCAAAGCTAATGCGGAAAGTATTTGGTTTTGTATAAAAGAACAGCTAACACATTGATTATTGGAAGGATTTTGAATTGACAAAAAACACGCAAAAAGAGGTAGGAATCGATAAGCAAAGAAATTACGCTTTACGCATAGCAAAGTTTTGGTTAGGGGAGCGACAAACTATGCCCAAGCAAGCAAAAACACTAACGCAGCAAAATTTGAAGCAAGTACTAGATTACGTAGCAGTACACAAACACGCACTACGCAACCGCACAATGCTGCTCTGCACACACTATGCGGGCATGCGTGTTGGAGAAGTAGCTAATTTACGATATGTGGACGTAATGGATGCAGAGGGAGCGATAAGAGATGAAATTGTACTCGCACCAGAGCAGACAAAAGGCAGACACGCACGTACGGTATTTGTTAATGCCAAACTCAAACGTGAGCTAGAAACCTATGTTCGCAACCATAAGCACGCTAATCCCACAGACTGCTTGTTCTATACGCAAAAGCGAATGACAACGGGCTTTACTCCAAATACCCTAGCGCAGTACTTTCACTACCTATACAAACGTGCAGGAATTGCGGGTGGTAGTTCGCACAGTGGTAGACGCACATTCATTACTAACCTAGCTGCTAAAGGAGTGGGTGTGCGTGTATTGATGAGTTTGGCGGGACATAGAAACATAGGAACTACGCAAGCCTACATTGATGTTAATGATGATATGAAGCGTAAGGCAGTGGAGTTGGTATAAATGTGTCGTGTTACACGACAGCTGCAATTAGGTGGTTTGGAATAATTTAACCGTAATTATTATGACGGTTGAAGTTAACTTGGAGGTTAGTTTATTCAGCGTCGTGTTAAACGACACCTAATTGCAAAACTGCTCAAATAGCTATCTCTTAATTTAAGAGATAAGAAAAGATATCAAAAAGAAAATGCATTTTAGTATGGTGGACTTGGCGGACTTAGTAGGGATGAGGTTTTTTGAAAAGTACGGTTTTTGCCAAAAGTTCGATGCCCACCGTAGAAACCGTACTTTTTAATAAACTGTGTTTGCAGCTAAAATAACCAAACAAAATCCAATAAGCAGTTTGCGTCAGCGTTGCACAAAATTTAGCACAAAAATCTTCGCAAGCTTAAAAGCATTGCTAGTACTAGTTTTTGCGTGGGTAGGTTAGTCTTAAAATCCGCCGCTTACCCGAGAGGGGGCGTACCGGTTCGATTCCGGTCTCAGGCACCAGTATCCATGCGCCTTTTCAAGTCTTGCAAATTTGAAAAGGCGTTTTTTATTGGTTTTCGCGTTGCACACTCGTTGCACAAAAAATCTAACACTTGTAAGCTGTAGCTGAACTTTTTTGTTTAATTTTTTAAGCAAAGGCAGCGCAGCACAATGCCCCAAAAAAGCGAACGCACCATACACATACTTGAGGGTAAAGCTACTCTCTATCAACGCCCCACAAGTCCTTGTTGGCATGTACGATACAAAGTACATGGAAGATGGGAAAGAAGTTCTACTAAATGTACTGATTTACAATTGGCAAAGGAACGGGCTACAGAGCTTGTGGCAGACGCTTGGTTTAAGGAGCGACATAACCTACCCATCGTCAACAAACGCTTCAAAAGCGTTGCAAGGCTTGCTATTAGGCGTATGGAGGACTTGAGTGCAAGTGGTAGGAACAAAGCTACGTACAAGACATATATACAAGCCATTAACAATTACTTAATTCCATTGTTAGGCAACCACAACGTAGACAAGATAGACAACGCAGTCTTAGCCAAGTTTGAGCGTGAACGATTAGATGTGATGGGGCGAGTACCTAGTGCCAGTGTCATCAACAATCACAACTCTGCATTGAACAGAGTGTTTGATGAAGCACTAGAGCATGGGTACATGACAAAGTTCCAAGTACCACTGTTACGTAATGACGGAATTAAAACGCAGCGACGTCCTGACTTTACGTTGGATGAATATACAGAGTTGTATAAAGGCATGCGAGCTTGGGTAAGAGCAGCAAGGCAAGGTAATGAAACAACGTTAAGAAATATATTACGCAACTACGTACTAGTACTAGCTAACACTGGAATACGAGCTGGTACTGAAGCAATGAATTTGAGATGGCAGCATATTAGTTTTTTTGAAGAGAAAGGCAAACGCTACCTAGCACTACAAGTGAACGGTAAAACTGGCGAGCGTGAAGTCATAGCAAGACACAACACAGTACGCTATTTAGACAGACTAAGACTGTTGAGCACGAACGAGAAACATCGACAAGGCACGTTTGAAGAGTTCTTAAAGCGCAAACACACGGACTATGTGTTTAGGGTAGATGAAAAGGATATGACAACGGCATACGGCAAGATGTTTGCAAGATTGCTGACTAACTTGAATTTACTGCACGATGCAAAAACTGGTAGAGAACGCACTATGTACAGCTTGCGACACTACTACGCAACAATGGCATTAACCTACAACAGACTAACGGTATACACACTGGCAAAGCATATGGGTACAAGTGTGACAATGATTGAGCAGCATTATGGGCATGTATTGCTAAGAAAGTTGGCGCACGATATAGCAGGTGGATGAGATGAAAACTATGAAAAAAAATTTACTAAAGAATTTAGTAGCTGCAACCGTAATTATTTTTACGTTTGGGGTGGGTGGTGCTTGGACGCAGGAGCTAGAAAGTAAACTGCCAAAATGTAAGGGAAAAGATTTAAGTAAGTGGAATAACTGTTTTGGTACTCAAAATATACACAGTGGAAATTATAAAGGTGAGTTCAAACAAGGAAAGCAACATGGGACAGGTGAGTATATAAATGCATATGGTGAAATTTATACTGGCGAATGGAAAAATAATGAAAGAGATGGTTATGGACTACAAAATTATGCGAACGGTGACAAATATTTAGGAAATTGGATTAATGGCTATAGAGCAAATGGAATATTTACTTATGCAGATGGAAGCACGGTAGAAGGAATTTGGAATAAGGGAGAGTTTATAAGAGAAGAAAAATTCTTCATAAATCAAAATAAAAATAAAAAATTAAATGAGGCACTTGACAAAAGAAATGCAGAAAAAGAGTTAGTGGATGCAAAAAATAAAATTAATAACAATATGCAAGACTGCGTTGGTAAATATTCTTCAAAATGGACTAATTGTTTTGGAAAATGGGTTGCAAATGTGGATTTTGCTGGAGAGATGTTTAAAAATGAAATGCAAGAAAAATATATTGGACAATTTAAAAATGGCTTAAAGCATGGAAAAGGTATTTTTATTAGTAAAAATGGCGATGAATACATTGGAGAATGGAAAGACAATTTTAAAAATGGTGATGGTATTGAAACTACAGCAGATGAAATACTTGAGGGAAAATGGATAAATGGTAAAAAAAATGGAAAGATGAACGTAAAAAATAAGAATACAAAATCAAACATTGGATTTATTAATTACTTAGACGATGAATTACATGGTGAGATGAAATTTGATGCAGATGGAGAAATTACGATTGGAAGCTATAACCATGGAGTTGCTGAGGGAATATTTTATTTAAAAACAAAAGAATATGAAGGTGTGGGATATGTTGTTGACTTAAGAAGTAAAATAAATTTGATTGGAATTAAATCATATAGTTTTACTTTAAAAAATAATGGAGAAAAAGAATTTTATTTAGAAAAAAGTGACAATAAATCAATAAGATTAAAAAAGGCTGGTAGCGAAATACTAATTGGGAAAGACTCTGGTAAGGATTTTGTTCAGTTTGCAAATCAAGAACATGAATTAAATGAACTTAAAAAATTAATAAAAAATGCAAAATTAAATCATCAAAATATTTTTAAAGTTAGTAAAAAATATGAAAAATTAATTGATAAAGATTTTTTACAATTTTTAGGATTGGATGATATTTTCGATGATTATAAAAATAAAATAAATTTACAAGTCACCAATACACAAGCTAATACAGAAGGTGAACTTGTCATCAATATACAGACAGATGCAGATACTGCATCGTTAAAGATTAATGGTGAAGAGTTAGGTGGGCGAGCTGATGGTAATTACACAATCAAAAAAATAGCTCGTGCTGGACAAGAAACAAAATTCACTGTTGTTGCTAAAGATACTAACGGAAATACAGATAGCAAAACTATCGCAGTTACTCGTCAAATAACAGCATCTAACCAAATTAAATATGCTGAGCTAAATCCTGCGCTTGTAAAAACTCAGCCTAATAAAGATGCTGTTGCAATAATTATTGGCATTGCGGATTACAAGAACTTGCCCCGTGCTGACTATGCTAATGACGATGCACGAGCGTTTTATGACTATGCAATACGTGGACTTGGTGTGCGAGCAGAGAACATTAAATTGCTAATAGATGCTGATGCAGGACAAGAAGAGATATACAAAGCATTTAAAACATGGCTGCCAGCACGTGTGCGAGAAAATACAGATGTCTATGTTTATTATAGTGGGCATGGAATTACGACAAATGATGGGCAAAGTTTGTATTTGCTGCCCCAGCGTACAGATAGAGATTTAATAGAAGAAACTGCAATTGCACTAAACAAAATTAATGCGGCAATAAAAGCTGCAAAACCTAAGACTGTCACAATATTTTTAGACAGCTGCTATAGCGGAGCAGGTAGGACAGGTGCGACGCTACTAGCAAGTGCACGTCCAATAGCAATCAAATCGACAGCACAAGCATTCCCTGCAGAATTTACTGTTATCTCAGCTAGTACAGCGGAGCAAATATCAAGTAGTAGTAACGAGTTAAAACATGGCATCTTCAGTTATTACTTGATGCGGGGTATGGAAGGCGAAGCAGATGCAAACAAAGATGGAAAGATAACAGTAGGTGAGATGCACACGTACTTAATGGATAACGTAGCGAGACAAGCTAGTTTAGCTAACAGAGTGCAGAGTCCCCAGCTCACTGGTGATGCAAATAGAGTATTGATTGGGAGATAGTAATGAAAGTATTAATTTTAATCTTATTGTTTTCATTTACTGTTTTTGTACAAGCGGAAGATAAAACTAAAGCTATTGATTTAAAAGCTGCGTATTGTATTAAAGTACACAAAGATGTTTTATCAATTATTAGTAGTAATTTAAAAAATGATGAAGAATTAAAATCATCATTGTATGCAAATCCTAAAAATGATAATGAAATTCAATTTAATCAGTCAATGATTAAATTTAATAATGAGAGAAAAGAAAGTATTGAAAATATAAAATATATAATTGAAAGGCTTGAAAACTATTTAAATCCTCGTTTAAAACATTTAGATAAATTAGCTATTTCCGCAGCAATAAATCAAGTTGGTAAAGATATTGCTATAACGGAAACCTGCATAAAAAATAATAAATGCGATGCTGGAAATACTATTGAGCAATATAAGAAATTTGAAATATGTGCTGCGGAATGTAAGAAAAAAAATAGCTTTATAAATAAGAAAATAGAAGAATGTGACAACTTAAGTTGGTTGCCTTATTAATCAATTTAATATTTTTTTCTGCAAACTGCTATTTTCTTTTGCTCCATCGTCTATTAACACGTTCTACGTTGTGTATTCGCTGATAAGCCTCATCAGCAGCACGCTGAGCTTCTGCATATCGCATTGATGCTAAAGCTAAATCATCTGCACTAGGTTCGACAGTTTGTGCGCTTTTAGCGATTTGTGCTGCGAGATGCTTTTGTACCCAGTCGTGTTGCCAAGCACGTGGATAGACTTTAATGGGTTTAGGTGCAGTTGCTGTCGGTGCAGTATTACGTGGAAATGGAGTAGGTGGTGTATTAGCAGTAGATGCAGCTTGAGGCTGCGCTTGCTGACTGATTTTAAGTACGGGGCGATTAGGTTGTGGGGCAAATTCATAAAAGCGCATTTACATCTCCTTGTTTTTGTATTTAGTTAGCAAGGGAATCAAATACTTTTTATAAAACCAATAGCTTTAACATGTGTAATAAATTGAAATCTAATGTCTTAATGACATTTATATTGATATAAAAAAAATAATATCGCATCTAAATCTTCATTTAATCTACCTTGCTAAACATAAAAAATCTATTTTTGGTAGACGCATATTTAATTATTAGTTACATTTAAAAGTATCTAATAATTAAAAGGAAAGGCAAAAAAATGAACAAAATCTTATTACCAATTATTTTGGCACTAGTATCTACACAGCTATACGCAGTAAATTTCCCAAGTAGAGAAAGTGGAAAATATTCTGAAATATGTAAAGAGCGTTGGACAAAGAGAGGTGAACTAGATAAAAGTATGTATGATTTTTGCGTTGATGGCGAAAATAAGGGCTATGACGACGCAAAAAACCTTGTCAATAAATATGCGAAGCAACCTTGGATACAAGAATTTGTAGATTCAGCTGTTAAAAAAAGAACACAGTCTGGTAGAAGAGAAGATTCATTGTTGGCAGCTGAAATCAAAATGAAATTAGATGCTTGGGAAGATATGGTATACGAAGCCAAGCAGCCAAAATTTAATAAAGCTAAGTATGAGACTTGTGCTAAGCAGTGGGGAATTGAATTTGGAGTACTTGCAGCATGTTATAAAAAGTAATTATTTATAAATAATTTGTGAGTGATTAAATGAAAAAAAACTTAACCTTATTATTTTGTTTAACTATCTTTGTAAATATTTCATTTGCTCAAAGCTATGGTGAAATTGCAAAAAAAATTGGTATTGAAAGAAGCATATATTGTATGTATGCAGGTGCTAACTTAGAGCTTCAAAATGGTTATGGTGACAAACAAGCAGCTACAGTTGGTAAGGCTGTGAAAATTGCATATACAAATTTAGTGAATGCATTTCCACCAAATCAAGTTGAGGCAGTATCAAATGTTGTTGGAAAAAAAATGTCTTCGATGTCTACAGAGGAAAGAATGATGGCGCCACTTAAATGTGCGCAAGACGCCACCGTAACGCCACTAGTAAAACAAGCTATGGCATCAATTAGATAAAAAAATAGGGCTTCACAAAAGCCCTATTTTTCAATCACTTATTAAACCCAGCTCGTAGTGCTCCACTAGCAGCTTCAATCTGTGCATCAAGTTCACCTGCTAGTACAGCATCTTTAAGTTTCGCTAATACAGCAATTAACTCATCGCCTGTAGTTAACTCAATCGCATTAGCACCTTTGCTATTCAAAGTAAGTACCTTGCTGCCATAGCGCACAGCCAAGTTCAGTTTGCCAGCTTCGTTAATCCAATACCACTCCTTAACTCGTTTTACAGCTTCTACAGTAGTACGCTCGCCCGTGTACTTGTTCTTAACTGTACGTAAGCGACGGGGTGCGTACAGCTCGCCCTTGCGCTGTGCTTCGCATAATTCAAGTTGCTCGTGTATTTTGCTCGCTAGCTTGTTACGACGTTGCACTATTGGACTTAAGGTGCGATTGCGTTTGCTTGCTACCAGTTTTAATGCAGTTAATGTGCTCATGTGCTTTCTCCAAAAAAGTTAAACAGCACACGTAAGTTATTGTCGAAAACTGGAAAGGGCGACTGAAATTTGGCTAAATCAGCAATGAGTGCCGCAAAAAAGCCACACGATAGTTAGATTATTTGTGGGTTTTGT
>JAULBY010024918.1:0-17370 GCA_032358315.1 Ophiocytium majus | reverse complement strand
GGGCGGGGCGGACGGCGGGGGGGCGCGCGCGCCGCTGCTGCGCGCCAAGCCGCGGCGCCCGCCGCGCATCGGGGAGACCAAGGAGCGCGGGGCCTAGTCGTGCTCAGCAGCAGCGGCGGCGGCAGCGACGGCGGGGGGTGCCATGTACAGCTGTGCAGCTAGGGGTGTGCCGCTGCAGACTGGTGCCGGGCCGTGCTCGGGAGCAGGAGCGACAGCGGTGGCGGGGGTGTGGGTGGAGTGGGCGCCGCGCGGCCGATGCATGCCGTTGCCAGCACCACCGCTGCAGCTGGTGTTGTTCGCTGTGCTGCTCACACGTAGAGCGCTGACGGCTGCTGCGTTTTTGTGTCTCGTGTGTATTGTGGGCACGGAAAACGGATGCCTTGGGGGGGGGGGTGCCAGTGCGTGCACAGCCAGCCATCTGAGCGCCGAGTCGCTATGGCAGGAGATGCTTTCTCACAAAATGTGTACAAGTGGGCAGGGGCAGGCCACGGCCGCCGGCACACCCTGCGATTGCACACAACATCTGCAGCAGATCGTAGCGTGAGCGCAAACGTTGGCTGCATACTGGGAAACGCACACAGCGCTGTGTGAGACGCACGCGCGCGCTGCTGCTGCATCAGGCAGCACAGCGCGCGGCACCAGCAGCAGCGGCGGCAGCGGCACCTTGGGAGTGTGCTTGCTCGGATGCATTTATCTTGCAGTTTGGGATCATACATGTGAAGTGATGGCGCCATCTGGTGGGCGCTGGCTCGTGTTGAATCGAGCACATGGTTTGGAGCAGCGGAGCGACTTCTCTGTGCTTCTTGTGTGGGCGTGCAAAATATGTGTCCTTGCCTCTCTCGCGTGTATTCAGTCTGCATGCCATGCCATCAGGGAGTACTGCACTGCTGAACGAATGCAAAGACAGAGTACAGTGTTTACATACAAGTCTAAGCTGCACGCACTGTGCGCCATGGCGCAGAGTTCGCACATGCCTGCATTTCGCATCCATCCCACATTGCTGCTGCTTGCGTTGCTGTCTGCAGCCAAAGATGGTGCAAGAGGGGTGCGGAGTGCCAACGCATCTCAGCAGCGCGTGTGCTAACATCTCTTGCGCAGGAAGGATCCCCGGAGCCAGTGGCAGTGCAAAGCGTTACACCTGTCGACCTGGCATCACAAGAGGCAGTTGCGAAGGCATCACACATTTCATTCACACACGTACTGTAGACTCACAACATTGTGGGGGTGTGGGAAAGGTGGCATACTCCGGGCTTCCACCGCACCCACACCTTCAGCCACCTACTCGTTGTTTAGGATATAGAGGACAGTGGATGCTTTAAGCAGCAAGAAGGGGGGGGGGGGTCACCCGGATTAACATGCACGGCGGCTGCAGCAGCAGCTGCGCCGTGTGCAACGCACATGTGTGAAGCAGATTCGAGAGTCTGCTGGTGCGGTGGTGGCCTGGAACCTGCAGTGATGACGTACGTGGCGCAGGAAGGCGGCAGTAGCCAGTGGTTGTGTACCATCGCTCAAGACTCTGTTTTCTACTTGTAGGTGCCTTCGTGGCTCAGCGATGCCACTGCTGCCGCTGCTCAGCATGCCCCTGCTGCTGAGCACCGCTGCCAAGTAGCAGCACAGCGGCTGCTGCCGCCAATGCCGCAGCAGCAGCAAACACCCCAGACGAGATGACTGACTCCCTGGCGCCAGCGCGCCAGCGTTGGTTACAGCTTGTGGTTGCAGAAGCGCTTGCCCGTCTTTTTGTTCCTGGTGGAACCGTTGCAGCAGTTGCCCTTGGTGGCCTTTGTCACCTCCTTGCCTCCCGGATAGCAGTAGACCTGCAGGGGAAGCAATGCACATGGCAGCAAGCGCGCTGACTTCAGCTGTGTGTGCTGAGTTCCAGCCACGTCAGGTTGCGCCATGCATGCTTGCTGTGTGTGTCATGTGGCCAACAGGCAGCCATGCACACGTACACAAGCAGCAGCATCTGCCACCGTCCTGCTGCAACGGTGGCGGTGGTCGCAGGTGAGAGTGTCAGCCAGGACAAAACATTACCACCGGTGGCACCTGAGTCAAAAGGAAAACAATTGTGTGACTCGTCTGCGCAATGCAGAACTCGTGCACGTTTGAACGCATATCCGGTGTGTCAATCAAACTTGAAGGTGCACGAACCAGATGCCGCTGAAGGCGCGAATCACATTTTGCACGCACTGGCATACTTGCAGTAGGTGCAGTAGGTGTGAAAGGCAGAAAACATGCGAAGTTTCAACAATCACTGAGCCCACGTGATACCGTGACTGGAGGTAGCACCCATGCCCAACACCCGTGTCAGCTGGCCTGTTAACCTCATCATGCTACAGAATGGCGTGCCGACTCGGGTGCATCTGATGACTTTGTGGGTGTGGTCATCCGCTTGTGTCGGCAAATACCTTGCGCAGCAACAGTACTGATGCCGTGGGTACTGCTTGCATAAATTAAATTTTGTAAACAGGTGTCCGGGGCACGGACATGAGCGCTGCGTCGGCAGCAGCCCACTCTTGCAGCACCCACAACACGGTAGGAACTACAGGAGCACGCACGTCAGGAACTACCTTTCTGCTTGCATTTCACTCTACATGCACGGCAGCAGGCACTGGAGGTCACACGCTTGCAGGTGCTGGTGTCCAGGCGCGCCGTACGTGGTTGCGGCATTTGCAACGCGGCAATTGAGCGGGTGGAACGAACAGAACACTGTTAGAGGCGCGGAACGAACGGTCGTTTTCGCGAGTAAAGTCGGAACACGAATACTGGTAGACGCAAAGCTTTGCAGCTCGTGTGCCGCCGCCTCGCCTCCGCCTCCGCTTCCTCCTCTCCTGCTAGACAGCATCTGCTCACTTCTTCCCATCCGCTCGCGCCACAAGCAAGCAGTCCCCGGCAGCAACAACAGCAACAGCATCAGCAAGTCGGCAGCAGCAGCACACGTGAAAACATGGTCTCCTGCAACAAGGTTGTGATGGCGGCCGCCGCGGTCGTCGTCGCCACCGCTTCAGCCTCCTGCCTCAGCGACACCACTCCCTGCGGCAGCACCTCACTGGCTCCCCAGAACAACTACTGTGACCACTGCTGCAACGGCTACACCACCCTCGCCGTGGACAGGCCAGGGGAGGACGACGATATGGTGTGCGGCGACTTCACGGTCAACTGCGGGGAGGGAGGGCACATGTGCACCAAGGCCACCAAGAGCAACTGCTGCAATGGCTCCGTGATCGAGGACGCGAGCACCGACAGTTACATGTGCAAGTACCACTTGTAGGTGTGCCGCTACGTCAGCGGAGCGTTTTCGCAGCCAGTGCGCCGGTGTAGGCCTGACACCAACACGCACGTGTGAGGTAGGGAGTCCATATATCCTACGGCGGGCCGGCCTGCCCACACAGACGCTCCTCACGTGTAGCACTGCCTAGACACCCAGACCAACTGGTCACTGTACAGCCCTGGTTGTTCCTGTGTCTGCCAGATGCCACCATGTGGCTGCTGTGTTCTCTCTGTACATCGGCATATGTGCGTGTCCGCACTCCGCACTCCTTCCGCCGTACGTGGTCACACACCCTGCATCCCAAACATGGTCCCTGCACACGATGATGCAGTGTCGAGCGCCACCTGCGTATCCCAAACATGGTCCCTGCACACGATAATGCAGTGTCGGGCGCCACCTGCGTACACCCCCCCGTGTTTTGTGCCTGCTTGCTTCTCTGTGTATGCACATGCATGCGGTAGCGATGCATGCTTTGAAACAGATGTGCCCTCGGGAGAAGTGTGCACCTGTCCGCTGCCTGTGCTGCGCGTGGCATGTCCCTTTGCACATGAAGTGCTCAGCACCGGGAGCAAACGCTCAACTGAAGCAGCAGGCAGTAGCGGACAGTCACTGGTCCGCGCTTGCCACCCGACCCGTCATGCTGTGACATGAATGGGCGCATGGCGTACACGCGGTAGCACGCAAGCACTGGCGAGCACAGCACTGGTCTTGCATGCACTCCTGCACGGCGCAACCGTGTGCACACAGTGAGGGGGTGTGCCCACGATGCCGCCAGGCATGTGGCGCCAACCGCGCTCTCACCCACAGCAATGCCACGGCCGCACCAGCGTGCCTGCTGCATGGCGTACATTGTCAGAGATGACTGCCTAGCGCACCGACATGCATTGCCGTTGGCATGCGACAACAGCGGCGTCATCGGTTGTGCATGTGGGCCCCGAAACACAGCGCGCCCAGCACCCGCATGGCCACACAGCAGTGGAAAGGCATGCTGTCAGCACAGCAAGCGCACGATGCTCCGTAAGCAATTGCTTAAGGGTGCGCACCGCCAAAGGCAAGGCGCAGCAGAGACTGGCATGTGCGCCACTGTGCGTGCTGTTACAGCAAGGCAGAGGCGCGCAGTATCAAAAGCCCAAGGGCTGGCGGCGGCACAGATGCTGGTGTCCATTTGCATGCATGACCGCCCTTCCAACCACTGCAAAGGCGGGCGTTGCGCGTCTGCGCACTACCAGCAGCCGCAGCGGTGCCGCCAATGGGGCTCACAATGGTTACGTGCAGCAGCACTGACAAGCAGGCTTTGGCGGGTAGACGCTGCACTGCTGCAGCTTGCCACCGCCGGCTCCAACGCCCGAAAACACTCGCCGGCGCTGCGGCCACTGCATGCGCGGCTTAGGAGCCAGCACGCCATGGCGGCCATGGCTGCGCAACCACCGTGTGTCACCCTCTGCTGTCGTTAGGCGCGTTTGCATGCTGCTGAGCATTATGTTTGTAGTGGAGCGCGATGCAGCTGCCTTGGCGCGTGAGACACAGTGAGCTTTCAGCGGTGTTGTGCTACCCGCTCTCGCTCACCAGGCAGCATCTGGTGCAGTGCGTCAAAAGAAAGACTACACTTGGGCCAGGGCTGACTCGTTGAAGGGAATGACGAGGGACAGGTTGGCCATCCTGCACCATCGAACACACAGCAGGAGCAGCGAAGGCAGGTGTCATTCATTGGTTATAAAAAAGACGCCCAGCCGTGCCTGCGGAGATGGCACTGTCGGCACATCATGGACTTCATCGCTGTCTGCGGTGTGTGTGAGAGCATGGTGTGCCAGGAGCTGGGTGGGATGGAAGCAGGTCCCCTGGGACATGGGGGTGTAATCCGCTAATAGTGCTGCAGCGCTACGCTACGTTTACGTTAGAGTGCATAGTGCTGCTCATGAGCATTGCAATCTTGTTGGCTAGCATGCTTGAGCATGCTTTTCCCGATCTCGCACATGCCATGTGCACAGTGCTGTCCGCCCGAAGCTGAGTTCAATAAAATTACACTCTGACATGCTGCCGTGACACACACAACGGCAGGTGTTGATGTGTTTAGGGTGTTCATGTTCACCATTCAGTCGCACAAAAAAGTAATCAGGCCACAAAAAAAAGCATGAACACGACATTAGAAGTACTTCACGGCCCGTTGTGGATTGGTACCTATCGAAGCAGAAGTCACATAATAATAACAACACGAGTTCCTTGTTTTAGGTACACTACAGGTTCTTGTCATTGATGCTGAACAAGGTATTGCATGTACAATGAAGTACTATGCAACCAACTCAAAAACTCTAGAAGTCGTAGTCCACCTGCAATTCCTGTTTTTTTTTTCATATTTACTACCGTATTACTGGCAGCATTTACAAAACAGTAGTAATTTGAAGTACTCAACATATATTACAGTGGTACTTCATTATACCGGTAGATGGACTTCTAGTGCGATTCCAAGCACCTTCTTCGTTTCCCACAATGCTGCCTGTGAACACCTTCATGCAGTGGTCCCCCTGCACAACACTGCTGTGTGCATGTTGCTCGCGCCATGCACACGACTACACGTACAACTTTTTTCTTGGTGCAGCACTGCAGCAGCTCAATGACCCACCGGCGCAGAAGGCCATGCCCTGGTGCAGCCAGCCCGGGCCGTGCTCGACTTCTGTTGAGCAGGGTACACGCTGCTGCTGCTGGCTGGCTCGCGCTCAAAGTGCATGCGGCTGCAAGCCTGCAGACAAGCTGAGAAGTGGTAGCTGCCGGTTGCCCATGTGAACGCCCACACAGGTCCTCGCCCTTCTCATCCCAGAGCTGTTTCTGCAAAGAGGCAAAGGTGGCCACCACCAGCAGCAAAGATTGCAGGCGCACCGCACGTTATCAGTTTGAATGCGTCAATCATATTAGTGCCGTATGGCACTAGTTACCCGCTCACAGTGCTATGTTGCATGGCAGTGTTTGCAGTGCCAGCGCGCCCCCGCCCTGCCTTCGGCCTCAACGCATTACGCCACTCAGGGTTACTCAGGCTAAAGGTGCACTAAAACGCGTGCGTGGGACGAGGTAACAAAGTTGCCATGGTGTTTGGGACTGTTGACTACACACATACTTCACAGAGGTATACTCCAAGAAGTATATGCTTTGCTAGGTAGGCGCACGTATGAAGCATCCGTTCCTGCTTCAGCCCTGTAGTGCTGTAGCACCGTCGACAGGCCATGCGGGAGGAGGTGTGCCTTTCATCCTTCTTCTCTCCTTCCCTCGCCCCTTCCCCCGCCCTCGGACACTGCCAGACTTTTGTGCTGGGTGACTGATATGCAACCTTCGCTGAAGCTAACCCGGTGCTATGCGACATGGTGGATCACAACAGATCTCCATTGCAGCAACACCACCCCGATAACAACAAGCCTGCCATGCAAGCCATACCACGACACACACACACAATGGCACAGCCATAGCAATTGCAGGACACACACACATGTCAAGACAAGGTGGCTGTCCAAACAGGTCACGGCGCGTGGCCGCTGCCGCCGGTATGCCGGCGTTGCGCAAAGCCACGCAAGGTTTACTACTACAGTAGCCATGCATTTGCCATGGCACCCACTGGGCGTGCTGGCATACATGACATGGGCTCTTGCACGCCCACGAGTGCAAATAAATAAAACTACAATAGGTTGACAGATCTATGTTGAGCCCCTGCACATGCGTTTGTGCATTGCTGGCACGGCATCAGACAAACCAACCTGCCTCCAGCGCAGTGCAACTACTCGCGTACAAGTAGTCCTGGTTGGACGGCGGACGTCAGTGCGCTGGAACGCAGCGTGTGCATGTGGTGCGCGATCATAAATGGGCAAGTAACCTCCGGTCAACGTCATACTTGAAGTGTCATGGGAAAAGAGGTAAGCAAGCAACATGTACATTTTCTGGGCGTGCTTGCTTGGTGTACCTAAGTAAAAGCCCAGTAGATTTCATAAACATAAGAGATTGCTGCGCTCACATGCATGGGCAAGATGATGAAAACGATGCCTGGCCCAGCCTGTTCTGGGATTTCTTCACCTGTTTAACACCAGGTAGCCCCCCCACCCTACAGCGGCTTGGTGGCTAGGGATGCTGCACAATACTTCAAGTACAAGCACCAATAACGCTTGCGTGCGCAATGCTGCCCAAACTCAGCCATGGCTGTGTGCACTGTCATTTAGGTATATCACATTCACAACTCCTGTTTCTAACCTTAGGCCGACTCTGATAGCGGGCCCAAAGTGACCCGTCGAAAAGTGCAGCAGGCTGCGCAAGGCCCGTGTGCACCACAGCAGCGGGCTTTGGGCCGGGTGGTGGCACCGCGGGGAGGGCACAGACGCTGCCTAGCCGCTAGTAGCCCCTGGCCTGGTAGGGGGGCACCCTGCCGACTGCCTGCACGCTTGTTGTGCTTCACGGCACTTCTCGCCCCACTGTTGCAACTGCGATTCACAGTCGCCCTTCGTACTTTGCTCCAGCGAAGGGGCACTTTGTTCCAGCGCGGCTGCCTGGAGAAGAGTACCGGCACTTTGCTCCAGCCAGCTCGCCCGTCGGAAAGTGCCCTCCCTGGCCAGAAAGGGCAACCGCCCTTCTGCTGCTGCACTTTGCAACGGGTCACTTTGGGCCCGTTATAAGAGTCGGCCTAATACATGTCACTGCGGCACGCACTGTTATAGAACCCGGCTTGGGCCGTGGCAAGTCTTGTGCACACAAGTGGTGTGCGCGACTGGAAGAAGCATGGTCAAGCATGCTGTCCCCTGTTACTGCCCGGCAACAACACAGTGCTCAGCACTCTGCACTCTAAGGTACGCCCAGCACGTTGCTACAGCACCACTGGTAGACCTACCTGCCGCTGCCACTGGTATCAGTGGGTCACTGCTGCCGAGCACTAAACGGGCTGCCGCCAAGCAGTGCTCAGCGGGTGCGGCTGCACAAAGCTTCGGACTCAGGCGTAACCCACGTGCCGCCGCGTGCGCACGTGCATGCTGCGGGTGGCGCCGCAAACACAGCTCACAGGGAGTCCTGTGGCCGAGCCGCTGCTCGGGTACTGGTATGCTGACAAACTCGATTCTATATCTGCGTTGGTACCCGAGGATGGCGCCACGCCTGCTGCATCGACGTCGGCCTCGCTGCGACTGCTGCTGGCGCTGCTGCTGGCGCCGCTGCTCCCCGGCGGAGGCTGCGGGGCTGCGGGGGCTGCATCGCTGTCGCTGGCGTCAAAATGCCGTCACCAAGATCCAACGGGCGCCAAGGTGCACGGTGGCACGAGCAGCACCATGAAAAGTAGCAAGCGCAAAAGCGGCGCCTGCCAGATCTACATCGGCAGGGGGGGGGCACAGGTCGCGCCTTGGGCAAATAACTGCAAAGCTGGTCGTCATGATGTTTAGTGTTCCCTTGTTGCGCGGGCTCTTCTGGTCCACGTGCGCTTTGGCACGACAGGAACAGCAGCGGCTGCAGCACATGCACTGGAGCGCGCTGCGGCAGCTGCTGCTCCTGTGGTCCCAAAGCGCATCATGCGGCCTACAACAGCTCGCAACAAGGGCGCACCAAACATCAAAGACGACGAGCTGCGCCGCTACCTGGTCAAGTTGCGACCGTTGCCCCCTCCCCCGCACCCCCGATGTAGATCTGACTGGCGCGGCCTTTGCGCTGGCTGCCTTACACGCTGCTGTTCGTGCCGCCGCAGGCGTTGGCGCCAGTGATCACGATGGCGGCATTGGCACCAGCGACAGCGGTGCAGCCCCCGCAGCCGCAGCCTCCGCCAGGGATGGCAGCAGCGGCGGCGGCAGCAGCGCCAACAGCAGTCACGGCGAGGCGACCGCCGACGCGGCAGGCGTGGCGTCATGGTCAGGTACCGACGCAGACGCGGAATCGATGTTGTCAGCGTACAAGTGCCCGAGCAGCGGCTCGGACATAGACTGCCTGTGAGCTGTGTCAGTCAGCAGCAACGCAACGCCGCCCGCAGCATGCGCATGCGCACGGTGTAATGCTTGAGTACTCGAGTGCAAGGTTTCCCGCGCAGCTCACAACGCTGACCTTTGCTCGGCGGCAGCCATACTGTGCTCAGCAGGGAGCGGACAACTGCTGTTGGTGGCACGGGCAGGTGCACTGCAGATTGGTGCTGCCAGGCCAGGCGTGCAAGCAGGCACACTTCAACCCGGGCTCTTGCATACCACAAGTGCAAATAATAATGAATGTAACACTTACTTCCACAGTTGAAGTTGAAGTATTAAATTAAAGTACCTGGAACAATGCGCCTTCGACTTTCTTTTCCAGAGGCGGCACATATTCCACTGCTGGTGGTACCTAGAAGACAAGTGTCCAAGTCTTCTAGCTCACATCTGCTCCCTGGCTTGGGTAATCTACGTAGTATGATGAAGAAAAGCCTGGCCAAGCCTGTTGGGCAAATTATGCACCTTTCTTAACAAGTAGCCTTCCTACCCTACAGCGGCTTGGTGGCCAAGGATGCTGCACAACACAAGCACCAATAATGCTTGCGTGCGCAATGCTGCCAAAACTCAGCCATGGCTGTGTGTGCTGCCATTTAGGCACATCACATCAACAACTAATGCAGGACACTATGGCATGCACTGTTGTTGAACCCCGCTAAGGGCGTGGAAAGTCCTGTGCACATGGTGTGCGCGACTGGAAGCAGCATGGCCGAGCATCCTGTCCCCTGGTCCTGCCCGGCAACAACACGGTGCTCAGCACTATGCACTCTAAGGTACGCCCAGCGTGTTGCAGCACCACTGGTAGACCTACCTGCCACTGCTACTGTAGCAGCACTGCTGCCAAGCACTAAACAGGCTGCCGCCAAGCAGTGCTCAGCGGGTACAGCTTCGCAAAGCTTCGGACTCAGGTGTAACCCACGTGCCGCCGCGTGCGCACGTGTGTGCTGCGGGTGGCGCTGCAGTCATAGCTCACAGTCAGTCTGTGTCCGAGCCGGTGCTCGGGTACTCGTACGCAGACTGGTTGGACTCCATGTCTGCATCGGTACCGGAGGATGACGCCACGCCCGCTGCATCGACGTCAGCATCGCTGCGGCTGCTGCTGGCGCTGCTGCTGCCGCCCCTGCTCCCCGGCGGAGGCTGCGGGGCTGTGGGGGCTGCATCGCTGTCGCTGGCGTCAACGCCGGCACCAAGACCCCACTGGCGCCAAGGTGCCGGCGGCACGAACAGCAGCGTGCAAAGCAGCGAGCGCAAAAGCAGCGCTGCCACATCTACATCGGCGGGGGGGGGGGGGGCACAGGTCGTGCCTTGGGCAAATAACTGCGAAGCTCGTCGTCCATGACGCCCGGTTTGCCTTGTTGCGGGCTCTTTTGGGCCGCCTGATGGGGCCGCATGATGCGCGTTGGCGGCACAGGAGCAGCAGCGGTGCCACCTAGCATCCTGAGCACTGCTGCTGCCCAAGCTGTCCTGCCTTGGACCAGCAGCTGCTGCCATGCCGCAGCTGCCTGCGGCAGTGGATGGTCTGTGCAAAACAGGCGACACACCCGGCGGCGGCCTGTGCTCCCTGGCAGCAGCAGCTGCTGCAGCAGCTGCCATGCTGCGGCCGCCTTCGTCAAGGGCGAGCGCCACACCCGCACACGTGCTGCTGCCGGCAGCAGCAGCAGGCGCAGGCGCTGCTGCGCTGGCGGTGCGGGCCCGGGCCTCACCGCCGCCAGGCGACACCACAGCATGTGCATCGTCGTAAGAGCTCATAATGCCCGCTTACTCCGCTGGGCAGCCACGCAAGGCGGCAGGGACACAGCGCGGTGATGCAGCGCGGTGATGCCGCTGTTGGTGATGCCGCTGTTGGTGCCCGGGCCCGCACCGCCAGTGCAGCAGCACCTGCGCCTGCTGCTGCTGCCGGCAGCAGCACGCGCGCGGGTGTGGCACTCGCCCCTGTTGAAGGCGGCCGCAGCATGGCAGCAGCTGCTGCTGCCAGGGAGCACAGGCCGCCTCTGGGTGCGGCGCCTGTTTCGCACAGACCATCCTCTGCCGCAGGCAGCTGCGGCATGGCAGAAGCTGCTGCTGCAAGGGAGGACAGCTTGGGCAGCGGCAGCAGGATGCTAGGTGGCACCGCCGCTGCTGCTGCTGGCGGTGCTGCACCGGAGCGTGCTGCGGTAGCTGCCGCCCCTGTGGCGCCAAAGCGCATCATGCGGCACGGAACAGCTCGCAACAAGGGCACACCAGACATCGTGGATGACGAGCTGCGCCGCTACCTGGCCAAGGCGGAACCGGTGCCCCCTCCCCGCCCCCCGATGTAGATCTGACTGGCGCGGCTTTCGCGCTGGCTGCCTTACACGCTGCTGGTGGTGCCGCCGCGGACATTGGCGCCACTGACCATGGTGGTAGCATTGACGCACGCAACAGCGATGCAGCACCCGCAGCTGCAGCCTCCGCCAGGGATGGCAGCAGTGGCGGCAGCAGCAGTGCCAACAGCAGTCACAGCGAGGCGCGATGCCGATACGGCAGGCGTGGCGTCATCGTCGGATGCCGATGCAGACATTGAGTCGAACTTATCTGCGCACAAGTACCCGAGCAGCGGCTCAGGCACAGACTCCCGCGTGTTTCGTGTTAGCCAGCAGCAGTGCCGCCCACAGCACACCCTTTCGCACGGCGTAACGCTTGAGTACTTGAGTGCAAGGTTTCCCGCGCAGCTCACACCACTGACCTTTGCTCGGCGGCAGCCATACTGTGCTCAGCAGCAGCGAACAACTGCTGTCGGTGGCATGGGCCGGTGCACTACAGATTGCGTGCTGCCAGGCCAGCCATGCGAGCAGGCACACTTTTTAGGAGTTCAGCACTACTACAATAATGAACTGGGCTCTTGCATACCCACAAGTGCAAATGATGATACATGTGCCGGCAACACTTACTTCCACAATTGCAGTACGAGTACTTCTGAAGTTCTACCGGTATGATTTTCCTTAGACTTTCCTTTTCAAAAGGCGCCACATATTCCACTGATGGTGGTACGTGGAAGACGAGTGTCCAAGTCTTCTACTCCCAGTTGTCGAAATCGGACCGTCGCACCACCGCGCGGCAACATTCGGTCACCATTCCTGTTAGGTGCATTTACGTACGTCCTTTTTTGTGGTGTGATATGAGTTCTACTAGTGGCACCCGTTGCAGACTTGCTGACGCTGTGTGGGAGAATCTGCATGCTTGCTGCACCTAGTGTAGCAAGAGTGCTGCAGCCAACCGAGATCACATTGCCCGGGATATTGCTTGAAGTCAGCAAAGGGCCACAAAAAGATTAGGAACACCTGGTCTCGAGCGGAGAGCTGCGCTTGCAGGGTAGTTCTGCACCTGGCATAACTGCTGCGGTGCGCAGCACCTGTGGCAGCAGCCGCACACTCTGGCCACTTCAAATACCCGCCTCGGCTTGTCTTTCTGTTGCAGATAGCACAACTGCACCAGACCTGTGAGTCACAATAAGGGCCTGCGTTGACAAGAGCCGCGTCTTCGTCGCTGCTTATACTACTAAAAGTAGGATGTGTGCCGGTGCCATGGCCTAAAGTGGTATCAGCACTGCCACATTGTGTGGCCTGCAGGCGGCATGTGGCCGTATTCCAGCCGCGGTTAGCCACAGCAGCAGCGCCGGCGGCAGCGGTCCACCTGCTCAAGAACATGCTGCAGCCGTCGCGCTCCCAGACTGGAAGCCAGCACGCCATGGCAGCTGCCGCTGTGCCACCACCGCACTTCGCCCCCTCCTGCTACCGTTAGGCGCCTTTGCATGCCGTTAAAACCACTGCGGCTTCACTCACCACGTCCCCGGCTGTTTACGCTCTCCCCTGCCGCTCAGCACCAAGTCCGCGCAGCACGCCGACATGCGCGGCAGCGTTCTGACGACCGTGCAGAGCCGCGCCGCGTCGCGGTGCGCACGCCATCACCCTCACAGGAGCGCCCGCCGCTGCACCCGTGACCTCACGTCCCTGGCGTGAACGCGCGCTGCGCTGCCCTGCGATTGAGCAGTCCCGCCGCTGAGCCGCCTTGCTGCTGAGCAGCCCTGCTGCTGCGCCGCCTTGCTGCTGCGCAGCCCTGCTGCCGCGGCGCAGCGCGCCTTCACGCCAGCGACCCACGGTCGCGGTGCGGCGACAGGCGTTCCCGTATCGGCGACAGCGTGCGCGCCACGCCGCCGCGGTCCCGCGCGGTCGCCCGCACGCTGCCCATCTCAATGTCCCTGCCGCCCGCCGCGCCCGCCGCCGCGCCTCCGCCTCCGGCGGAGGCCGCCGCCGCGCTGCCGTCCAGGACCGTGAGCGGCGTGTAGAGGGGTATGTCGCGCATCTCGTTGCGCGCGCACAGGTACTCGCCCAGCAGGACCATGACCGCAAAGGCGCAGCCCTGCGTGTGGTGTGGAAAGGCAAATCATGTGGTCAGGAAAGTACTGTAGCAGAAGGAGGTGTGCGCGCGCAGGCGGTCGGCCGCGGCGACTGCGAGGTGGAAAAGGATAGAAAACCATGTGGCGCACTGGTGACGGCATGGGTGCGCGGGAAAGGCAAGTCATGTGGTCAGCACAGTACTGTAGCGTAAGGAAGTGTGTGCGCGCGGGCGGTCGGGCGCGGCGCCGGGACTGTGAAGTGGAACAGCAGGATGGCAGACTTGCTGCTGAGCACAGCATGCGCGAGGAGGACCTGCTGCTGAGCACAGCCTGCGCGTGGCGAACTTGCTGCTGAGCACGTGTGGCGGACCTCACTGCTGAGCATAGCCTGCGTGCACGCACCTGCACGACGTACCACTCCCACCGCGCCGGCACGCCGCCGAACCAGCACGTGAGCGCAAAGTGGAGCATGAACATGGTTGCCGTGAAGTCCAGGCAGCGCTTGCTGCGCTCCACAATGATGACCAGCAGCACGGAGCCCACCACAGCGCTGAGCAGGGTGGCGAATGCGCCCGTAAGACCCGGGGCGCTGCCGAAGGACATGTGCTGTGACGAAAATATGAGCGACAGGGACAGCTGTGCGGTGCGGGCGTGGGCGGGGCGCGGGCGCGCAGGGGCGGACAGGCTCAGACAAGTTACATGGTTGTGAAGTGAAGGATTCATGTGGGCTATGATGGAAAGGGGGCAGTAAAGTACACACGTACTTCACGAATAATGTTTTAGGAAGGAATAGCTAGCTGGCGCTCGCCATGCACCCCCGTCTTTGGTACAACTTCGCACTGCCGGCGGCACTGCTGCTGTTGCTCCGCGTGTAAATCACACGGTACCACACACAGCTGCAGCACTTGCGAAAGCACACACCGCAGCAGCCCGACCAAGCTGAGCGTTCTTAGCGACCACCAGCCACACATTGTGTCGCATGTCGCTAGCAAAAGCAGCGGTGCCTGGGGGCGTGCCTGGTGTCACCGAGAAACGGAAAATCGCAGAACTGTCGCAACTTAGCAGCAGAGCGCATGTCCAATGTCACCTACATCACAGAGACAGCGGTGCCAACACAATGACAGTGCCCGTTCCTAGTCCGCTGCTGCTGCAGGTGGCTCTCACCTCAGTGCCGAGGATCATCCTGAAGGACCCCAGCACCAGCCCCGTCACCACGTAATAGAAGTTCTGCAGGGCGAAAATTTGTAGCACTGTCAGCTTGGCGTCGAAGGCAACCATTGCTGCCACGGCGGCAGCAGCTGCCGCTGCAAACCTCCCCAGCCAGGGGCCCTCCTGCTCCTGCTCTCCTGAGGCCAGCCCCCCGTTGCCTGTCACATTGCGAACGAGGGCAATGCTGGAGAGGATCGATCCTAGGAGTGTACTAGCTGGTAGAAGGTGAGGCAGCAAACGCTGAGCACCCGCGCCATTAATGAATTGTGGGTGGCCCGGCCGCGGCTGGCACGAGTCCATGAATTCATCACGCGACCGACGTCGCGGGGGGCCCACCAACAAACTCTGCTGGAACGTTGGGCACCGCACAGGGCCACTCGCTGCGCTGGTGGGCGCTGCATGCCGCCGACAGCAGACACCAATAGTCCTCTCCTGGGTTTTGTACTCCTCAGGGCGCGAAACCGCCTGCTGGGCCCACCAATGCTGTTTGAACTCCCGACCCGACTGTTGTAAGGCACCACAGCAGCAACAGCAGCGGCAGCAGTGGCGGCGGAGCGGCAGAGCCAGCTGGCGCCGATTGGCTGCATCACGGCGCTGCACAAGAAGCTAAGCTCGCCATCTATTGCCCCCACCCACCGCTTTCACCTGGGAGCGATGTCGGAGCTGAAGGCCATCCTTGCCAGAAGAAAAAAGCACCTGGAGGAAGTGGAGGCGGGTGCCCCTGCCGTCGAGCCCCCTCCCCGCCCCCCAAGCCCCGTCTCACGCACATCCATGGCACCCCTCAGCTGGGTGACACGCAGGCACGTCAACTCCAAGGAGCCAGCAGACTCCGGCAAGGAGGACAGGAGGCAGTCCTGCCCCCCCGAGTCTAAATTCGCCCACCAACCAGTGACCCCGCCCGCAGTGTCGACGTCTGGCGGGGCGCGCAGCACACCCAGCTCCCCCATGGCTGGCGGCAGGGCTGGCCCGCCACTGACGGTTGACACAACAGGCCCCGCACAAGCAGCGCCAGCAGCGGCGGCATCGCCACGCACCAAGCGCGGCATGCTGGCGTCCGTGTTCGGCAGGCACGACAAATCCGAGTCCCAGTCCCCACCCCGCCTCACAGTCACAACCACCCAGCCATTGCAGCAACAGCAGCCG
This sequence comes from Ophiocytium majus, assembly GCA_032358315.1. Classification (NCBI taxonomy): domain Eukaryota; class Xanthophyceae; order Mischococcales; family Ophiocytiaceae; genus Ophiocytium; species Ophiocytium majus. The sequence continues at coordinate 1,433 of JAULBY010024918.1, read as the reverse complement.
CCGAGCCCCTCCTCACCCACGACATCGTGGCGAAAGCCCGGCGAAAGAAGCTCGCTGTCGCCCACCGCCGCCACCGCGCGCCCCGCGCCCCCCCCCGTACTTCAAGAACTGGCGGCGCTGAGCGGCGACGCCGGGGAGCCGCTGAGCAGCGGCGCATTTGAGCGCGCACGGGCGCTCTGCGCAGCGGCGCTCACGACAGCCGCAGCCCGCGGTGCCCATGCAGATGCACTTGCGGTTCTCCGTGCGGCCAGCGCGCTGCGCACGGGTGACGGCGCCGCGGTGCGTGCCGCGCTAGCGCCGGTGGCCATGGGCGGCGGGGCTGCCGCTGCGGCCGCTGGGCGTGAGGGAGCGGGTGCTGCGAGGGGGAGTGGGGGGGGGGAGGCCGTGGTGGTGGCGGCGGCGGCAGCGCTGCAGGCGACGCCGCTGTGGATGGGCATGCTGGCGGCGGCGGTGGGGGACACACGCCTGGTCACGGCGGCGGCGGGCTCGCCCACAAAGGCAGCACAGGTAAGCGGGTGCTGGCACACTTGTGTGCGGCTGTGATTTTTGTGGCGTGTTGACAATGGTGTGAGAATAGTTGTGTGTTGTAGACGAGTTGGGCCTAGCAGAGACTAGCTGCTACGCGTGGCTGGTGGCGCTCTGGTTAATGCACAGCAACGCCAGAAGGAACGTGCTGAATGGCAGTGCCAGAGCAGCGCTTGAGGGGCTGTCTTCGTGCAGCTGTCTTCGTGCACCTTGCTGACACGTCATCACACGCTGGCAGGTGGTTGGCATGAACACCAGCAGCAGTGACCATGTGTGCTGATGTGAGGCATAGCCAGGCGTTGCTGCCGCCACTGTAGCCGTGCAATGGGCCCCAATTCAGCAGCAACGCCATCAACTGTGTTTGCTCCAACGGTGCGGATTCACATGTAAAAGAGTTTGCAAAGCGACCATGTGACATGTGGTCGATGGAGCCTACCCCGTCGCAGCCTTACATGAGCCCCTGACAGCCATGCTGTGCTGCATGGCTAGCGCTGCGCTCCATCTCTCCAGATGCGCCCGCGCAAGCACGTGACCGTCACAAGACATCCACTTCCCCCCCTGCCCCACCTAACACTCCTCGTTTTGGTTATGTCCCCCCCCCCCGGGCACCCGCAGCCACCAGTGAAGGAGTCCGCCCCCAGCGGCCGTGTCGCCGCGCACATCCGCGTGTTCTCCGCCAACAACTCCCCTCCGCCGCACGCGCGCGGCTCCTCCAGCGCCTGCGGCATGCCTTCCGCCACCAGCGGCACCCCTTCCTCTGCTGCTGCTGGCGCCGCCAGCGGTGGCCACCACTCCCGCTCTCCATCTCTGGCGGTGGCGGCAGCGGCGGCCGTGGCGCGCGCGACCCTGTGCGCGTGCGCGGCCGCTGAGCTTGCGGCCGCCATGGGCGACCTGGCGCTGCCGGCGCG